>VWZL01005978.1:155254-228840 GCA_013396915.1 Stercorarius parasiticus | reverse complement strand
CTCCGCCGCGCTGAGAGGAAAGTTTCGAGTTACACTGAGCCCGCCCCTCCTCCCACAAAGGTTATTTCAGCCTGGCTGGACTTTTAGCACTATTTAAACAAAAAAAATAAAAATTAAAACTTTAGCCATTCGGTTAGAATTCACGCAAAAGGCAGATTTTCCTCGCCTTTCTGCGGCAGGCGTGTGAACCCGGCAGGCGAGCGGTTCCTTTGAGTTTTGAGGCTGTGCTTCAGCTCACTCCCACCTGGCCGTGTTCCAGCGCACACCACGGGTATTTTGACAGTCGCAGGGTTTGTTTTCTGTCCCTGGTCGCCCGGGGGGGTGGCTGGGTGTGCGCAGGCGTGTGCCACACCAGAGGGGCTTCGGCGTGCTTAAAGCAACCCAAGTAAAGAACTGTTTTCTTCAGCCTTGGCCTTGCGAATCCTCACTTCTCAAAAATCCCCTTTGCCAGAGCTGAGCGATGCTCTCGGTACAAGCAGCTTTCTGTTTTGCGGGGCCGTAAGATAGAAATCTTTAAAGCACTGCAGGCTTATTAGCTTGAAAGTGTTGCCCAGAGCGGTGCAAAGATCACATCATGAAAGCAGGCAATAAAAGAAAGGCAAAAAATAAGCCAATACATCATATTTGAGATTCGCCTACAGATTGCAAAAAAACCGCCCCCAACAAAACATTATGGACTAATGACTGTGTTTTCTTCCTTTTTCTTCTTTCTTCCTCACCTTATTATTTTTATATATATGTTACATTTTTTTTAAGTATTTACCCTTAAATCTGGGTTAAAGCTACCGGTAGGTAACTTTTAAGTGTACGACTCACTTTAATACATTTTACATAAGAAAAAACAGTGCTAATGGTAGTCTTCCCTATTGTTTAGCGCTGGGTAGAATTTATTGCCCTCGTTCATCCTGTGCAGAAGGATGAGTTTACAGCAATTACCGGCAATGCATTTTCACCAATTAGTACTGCTGGTAGGTTGTTATAATTGGATTCAGTTCTGAGTACCGGTTCCATTATGAAAGACTCAAAGGGATGCTCGCACTGTTAAATGAAAGAAAGGAATACAAAGATAAGTGTAAAATAACCACTTAATATCTTCTAAGTTGAATAAATATAGCCTTTAATTGACGGGAAAATTATCTTTTAAAATATTCTCGTGTTACAGTTATAAAGATGTGCCATGTAGAAGCAAGAGTGACAAAATACAAAGCCAGGGCTTTTTAAGTCAGTGCCTTTCTTGTGTTTCAGCTCCTGTATTTACTGTTTCTTATTGAGCTGATAAGCTTATCATACACAACTAATTGCAATTTATATCCTACCTAGACTTTTCTAGTTTTAAAAGAGAAAGAAATGTGGGAGCTAGTGAAATTAAAAGAATACCGTATAAAAAGAATGTTGTTTGATTTCAAATAGAAGTCTAGACCACTTTTTAGCATAACATGATGTGATTTTTCCTTAAAACTGTTCTTGTCCCTCTGTCCGTGTTTGCTAATTGCCTTCAGAATTTACCTTTACTGCCAGTCATGGTAATAGAAATTGTCAACAGGGAAACATATTATATAATATAACTTTAATTATAACTGTACCTATGATTAAGTAATTCAGAATATGATGTTAGTCAACAGCATTTCCGCGTTCTACACAATCTACTTGCTGTTGGCTTTCTTTTTTCTCATTATTATTCCATTGAAATATTGTAGAAATAATCTCAAGCGCCTGTCCATTCTTCATAGTAATGTTTCCCCTTTGAAATGAAATCAAAGTGCAAATAAGGCTTAGTTCATTTAGAAGACAGCACAACAGGTTGATGCAGAATGAGCTGCTTTGCAAAAAGTAATGATGTAACAGGTGAAAGAAAACAATTTTTGGATTCTTTTTTAAGTCTTGACAGCAGTGTTTTGTTTCCTACTATAGATTACAAATGGGAAAGAACAAAGAGAACTGATGCAAATGCCCTTAATGTGAAAGATTTTATATTTTAAGAATATTAAAAATAGGAAAAAATGACAGGAGAAGAGAATAAAGAAATGAAAGGATATTAATAATAGAAGAACTGAAGGTTTACTGATATTATGTTCTTAGCTATTTGTTTTCTACCCAGTATTTTCAGTCTCTTTTTCTCTTAGTTAAAAAGTTGGTCTGAGGAAGCAGTATTTCCCAGCTGTTGTATGAAAAATTGTGCATATTCAGGGCTATATAGTTCATGATTTCATCAACAACTCATTATTGTACAACCACTTTTCCTTCAGTCATCCGTTCCTTCTGCATCAGTAAATATTTTAACATGTGCTTTTACTGAAATATCTGGAAGTTTTTATCACCAATACAGTAGTATATAAGTATGAAATATTTTTCGCAAAAAATGCTGAAGGTTTAAGCAATGTCTGTTTGGTAAAATCTCAGTCATTTGATTACTTTTACTTCTCTGACCAGGCAAAAAAGCTCTGATATATTTGCCCATCAATGCATACAGAATTTCCAGTGAAGGATTGTGCTGTATGAAATGGGGGCCTTAATTTTTCATTGAAAGTACGAGCAGGTGGTATAATCACATTTGTTGCTTCCTGGATTGGAATATTTCACCACAAATATTGAAGACTTTTCTGTAATGAACTCTTTAAGTATAGCAGTAATTGTGTCTTGTTCTTTAGCTATAAGGTTTAGTTACTGATTGATACACATTAGGTTTCATTAAAATGTATCATTTTCATTGTATCATGTATTAGGGATCCGTTATACGTTGGTATAGGATATCATGCTTTTACTTTTAACATAGCAACTCCAAATATTCAATTATACATGCAGCACAGCAGGTATTTTGCACTTACATGAGAATATTGTTGTATATAGTACTCCTGTCGCCATAACCATGCTACTGCTAATGCAGTACACAAAGCACTTCTTTCTTTGTAGCCACGTATATTTATTTATCATCCACATCTACACGGATTTAAGAAAAAAATGCTATTAAGTAAATGCAGTTTGTATGTTTCCTGATAAAGGCAGCATAGCGCTCACTTTATTTCTGTTTTGTTATCTATACTGCATCAAAACAGATAGTCTTGAGTTTAAAAATGTGTTGTGATTCTTAAGTATACTGTTGGCACCATATGTCTTAGGAGTGCTGATATTTTTACTGATAGTAAGTAGTGTATGATATAAAGATGTACCTACTGCTTCCTGATGACAAACTTGTCTGTACTGATTAAAAAAGAAAAAAAACCCAACCAAACAACCAACAAACCAAACCAGATATTTTAATTTTGATGAATCTACGGATGAAGCCTTTCAGTATCAATGGTACTGTTTCTGTAATTATATCATCCCGGATGTAGCTTAATGTCAGTTTTTAATTTATTTTTTCTAATTTTCCTCCCCCATTCATTTTCTCTCTTTCATCCTTTTTTCCTCCTCAGTTACTTGTTCTATATGTAGAGATTAAAATATGCGTTATATTCAAGACAGATCTGCTGCTTAGATAAATTAGTGTAAAATATCTGAGGATAAAAATAATATACAGAGGATAAAAATAATATACATATGAACATACATATATATATATCTGTATGCAGGCAGGAAATTTTTAGAAAAGCAGTTGTGTATTCCCATTTTTCATTTGCATGAATCATCCTTACTGTTTCGGTGTCATTAGGACAAGTCAGGGAAATCTATATGAGTCATATGAATTAGAGCTTACACAACTGGGACATTTGTATTTTTGGTTTCTGCACATGGACCTAACAAGTGTGGGTCTTGCTGAGAATGTCACTGGACTTGGTACACAGCATCGCTTTCTATATAAAATCAGTGACCAAATGTAGATAGAAGATATTTATAATGTGCCCTTTTCATCTGTTTCTACTGTGAGACTTAGGGATTTTGACACCTCTGATATACATATAATCTCATTTTTAGCATAAAGTCTGTGATAGAAGAATGCCAATTTTATTGCTGATGTTAATTAGAAAAGACAGCCGTGTTAATGGATTGTAAAATACCAGGCTCCTTCTCATTTGAAAGTTGCATTTTCCAATCTATTTAAAAATATTAATTATTAGGGGAAAAAAAAAAAATTAATCTCCTGAAGTGTACCTTCATATTAGTGAAGTAAAAAGAAAGCCTAAAGATGAAATCTACGTAGAATTAGGGAAGTGCAATATCACCTCTAAGTGTTTTCTCAGCAGCGTTCAGTGTTACGCAACGTGTATAAACCCACCCGTATTTTAAAAAGTATCACTCCAATACACTGTTCTACTAGAAACATAGTTAAAGATAAGTGTGTAACAGCTTGTTGATTGGTGTTGCTTTATTTTTGTGAGTGTCTTTGTACACATGGTGGTGATAAATACAAATTATCTGGATCCACAAAACATTTTTCTGTTGTGTGGTTTGTTTTTTTGTTTTTTTTTTTTTAATTTTGTGATGTAAATTGTGAATTTTTTTTTTTTTTTCTGTTTCCTTCTTTATTCGCAGGTACTTATGCTGGGGCCTCAAAATTAACAAATTCTACAGATTTACATTTTATTAAGGATGAAAATTCAGCTGAAAGCATCAAGATAGATACTGATCATAAGAGATGAAATTTCATTGAAATAAATCAGCATTGTAGAGGTTCTTGCCATCTTTCATTTTGCAGTGATGCTATTTTCAGAACTGCATTGCTCATACCCTGCAAAATGATTTTATCCAAGAATTCAGCTGCTAGAAAGGGAGCTGGAGCTTGGCAGCACATTAGTCTGAAATATATTCATTGTTAAATAGAAGGCCAGTTGTACAGATCTTAAAAATATTTATCTAGCAGAGCATTTTAAATTGATGGAAGCACTGTCAAAGTATTATTACTTTAATCTTTTGTAACAAAGAAACAAAATAGACTATAGTTGCCCACTGATAACCGTGATCTGACACGCTTATGCCTTTATTCTTCCCTTCTGCGAGAATCCTTTACCCAAGGTAGAATTATCTTCTAGACCAATGTTTGACTTAAACCTCTGCAAGACAGGGGTTGCAGTTTAGCAGCATTTTAGTAGTTTAAGAGAAAAATGACTCATTCTCTCTGTTGTTGAACATAGCAGATGCAGAATTGTGCCCCAGACTGTTTTCTACTTTGCAGCAATAGAGGAGCTTTTGATCCCTATATGCTTGGGATGCATGTTGTGCTTACGGTGCTTACTAAGACCTTAGAGGCAAAAGCTGATATTATGGACTACAGGAAAATGTTGTTTTCTAGTGCCTTTTTAAAATATCTGCTTTAACTGAATAAAAGATTTACCACAACATACCACTGGAATAAAATTGTTGGACCAGAGCTATAATTTGGTAAAGCCAGATGCCATCCTTTATTTATGTCTTTTATGAATGCTGAATCAGACTTCTTGAAAGAAGGATTGACAGCTCAGTGTCCTCGGTGTCCAAGTAAAACATATCTAGCACCTTGAAAATACACAGAACTTAAGAGCTACAAAATAATAACTGCACTTCTGCTCCCATCCCTGGGCAGTGCCGGTGCATTGTGTCTTAGATCACTCTTAGCTCATTCCTGCATTAGCTTTTTCATTCCATCTACAGCTGCTGCAGGACAGGTATCAATGAGTACTTAAATTATTTGCATTTGAGATTACAGCTCTGATTTATTTCTGATGTTGCATCTATTAAGTAGCCTGATCCCACTTAACTGTTCTCAAATGTATATTGGGCAATGCTCTGTTCCGTAGGATGAGACCAAGAGCTGGATTTTGCATCAGTTGGGTCATTGCTTACTATAGCAAATTGGTCATTGCTATTAGAGAATGTGGTGATTCTTCTTTCCCTCCTGATTTCCAATATTAAAGGAGAACTGGAATGAATATTGTTTGCAAAATATGATTTTTATATCAAGCAGTACTGTGTAATGCACACTGTAGTGATGCAGGAATGTCTCACACTTAAGGTGCAAAAAAGTAACATTGATAGTGAAATCACTCTCAGCTGAATTTATACTTCAGTGATGTTCACAGATTGGATATTCTCAATTTAGGGCCAAGCTATACTGCTGAAATTAAGAAGTCCTGTTGATATTCTCAGGAAAAAAAAAAAGTGTAAGAGCGAAGATTTTCAAAATATGCCTCAGCAGTTTTTAATAGCTAAAAATTAATGGCGTATGCCTGCAGCTATTCGGCTCAAGAGGGATTGTGTTTTCCTTCTCCAGTGCTTTCCAAACTATTTTTGACCTACTCTGCTTCTAAGCAAACTCATTGTTTCACACCTTCCTCCCTCCCTCCCAGGCTTAACAAGTTTTCAGGGTGCACTGTAAAATATACTCCCTTTTTCACAGGCACAAATTGACAAGAATACGGATCACTATTTGGTAAAGTTACACTAATGATGTTAGGGAAAGGACCAAGTTTTTTCACTTATGTCCCTCTTACAACACCTTTCTCTGCTCCCAAACAGCAAACTGAAGACAAAGTGTTGAATTTCTGTTCCTTGTATAATTTTTGCTATTTATTTACAAAGATTCTAACAAGTTTATGAAAAAGATTGACATTATTTTGCATCAACAAATCAGCAAGCTTTTGCAGTTAATTACAGTAATTCAAAACCAGACTTTTTTTTAATCTGAGGCAGGCCTGAAATACCCGTAGAATATGAATGTGAAGTTATAATATTGCTGACTATTATAAAAAATATTTTATTGGATTTTTCACACACTTTTTAAATTACTTTCTCACTCCCTCTTGTTTGAGAGTTGGTCAATACAAGAACTATAGTCTGATTTTGTAACAGATGTAAGCCCTTTCCATTTTTTGAAATTTCCTCCATTTTTCCAGAGCCATGAATGTTGACCCAAGAATGCAGAAAGAAGAGGATTTTTTTTAAAGAATGTGTCCTGTGGATTATATTGGCTAAGAATAATTTTTTCATAGCAATCATTATCTTTAACATGGAGATATATATTGGATCAGTGGTCCTTTCTTCAGCCCTTGTGCATATAAACCTTGAATTGAAGTCTATGAGCAAAGATTCTCAAATTTATCCATTATAATAAATTCTGATTCACTTTTGACTTGATTTGTGAAGTAAATAAGAACACGAAGGAGTTGCTGAGTCCACAGTCTAGTTTTTGTAGCAATCAGATAATAAAGTATGTTAATTTTTATTGAAAGGAGAAAAGCTAGACTCAGTTCATCCAAACAGTTTTCTAACTCAAGTGCTCCTATTTCCCCTGTGCAGCTCCCTGCTAGATTGGTCTAAAAGCTTAAAACATTTCCCAGCGATATAATCTCTCCCTCCCTTATCTTTACTGGGACTTTTATTATATTTTGCAAAGCATGGACTAAATCTTCTTTCAAGTAGGCATAAAAATAAAGTTATAAAAGTTCTCTGGGTAAAGGTGGCAGGACTAAGGCTTAAATCAAGGCATGCCATTTTTCTCAATTGTCACTTTTAATACCGTGCTGCATTTTTCTTTCTGCACTAAGGTAGTCTTAATCAAACCAGTAAGTTTTCTTCCTTCTTGGAATGAGTAGAAATTTGCCACACCAGGCTTGTGTTGACTCTTGATTTGAAATTCAAACTTTTTCCATAGGAGGAAACTGAGTCACGGGGGGCTGTTCTGTCAAAGATTATAATGTGAAACTTCTGAGCTGCAAGAATTGTGTTTATCGATACAGCACGAAGGAGGAGAGTATTGATAAAGAGATGACTAGAAGTATGAATTACAAAGTCTGGGTTTTTACGATTCCTTCCCCCACTCTTACAGGTGAATAACTTACTCCCATACATGTAGATCCAACATCTCATTATCATCTCAATATTGAGGGATAAGTTCAACAGTCCATTAGAAGAAGTTTTGATTTATAATATTCTGATGTGGACTAGTGGGAAAAATGGTTTATTTTGTAAATGGCTGAATGACCCCTCTTCATTAATCATTTCCCCCCATTGTGGATTTGAATAGTCTATTCGGTAGAGGTCTTGTGGATCCTAAATACAGCCCTGTACTTGGAGGTTCCCTTCTTTACTTGGGGAGTGCTCTGCCCTGTGAGATATGTTGATACTCTGTTTTGTGAGTTTAATCCAGAAATGTGGTGGATTCTGATGCAGATGTTAATGCAGATATTGGGGTTTTTTTTGCAGTATATGGCTGATTTCTTTTAGTAGATTGAATTAGAATAAAATATAATACATAGTATAATATTCTTCAGTAAGTATTTAGGATAATTCTTGCAGAGGTTGTTGAATGTCCATATTTTCTGTTAGCCTCATGTATAATTTTATTCTTTTTACATCTAGATGTACTAAATCCATTAGATTTTTTTTCAAAGACAGGTTAAAGTGAAGAGATATACATGTAGGAATGCGTGGTGAAAGAAGATGGAAATTGAGTGAAGTGAGCAATGAGCTTCCTTGCACCATCCTCTTCTGTGGAAAGTTATTCTTTGGTAGGATGGTTAGCTCTGCATGTATTTCCTAATGCAGCAATGATTTCTTGATCTGAAATAAATGAATTCAGTGGCACCAATTTTGAAAAAGAAAACAGAATGGAAATATTTAGCCAGAAAAATTCTGGTTTTGTTTTCTGTGATGTATGTCCTGAGTTGCATGTATCTCGGCTGAGCTCTTTATCATTTTATGTCACTATTATTATCCATCTCCCTTTATCTGGCTTGCATTATTTCTTAAGTTTTGTATCTTAGTTTTCCACACAGTGTTCTCTCAGTAAAGTAGGAAACTGCACTATCTTACCATTTAGTCAGGAAAGGTTTTATTGTCAAGATTAATTTCTTAGCTAATGCCTCTAAAGCCCTCTGTAGTTAAAAAGTGTTGTTAATCTGTTAAGCCTTTTTTATTAAGATGTTTTGCTATATTCCCACTTTAACTCAGAAACTTGCATGACCAAACCTTTCCTGGATGGTTTACCTGGTTCTCAAAGTTGTTTTTTTTTTTTTAGTAGAATCTTTGTAGAAAAGGTACCATCATATCTGCTGCTTTTGGTAACTTGGGATCTGGGCAGTTAGAACAAGTCAGTCCCCACGATCTGTACTTCTTGGATGTACACAGATTGTAAAACATAAGCTTAACAGCATTTTTAGAAACTAAGAGGAGTCAGCAAAAATCTGCAGACAGTATCATGAAAAGAAGCCAGCATAACTGACTCATGCCAAAGCTGCGTGCTAGTTGCACTCCTTTGCCACACTGCAAATCGCTGTTCTCACTGTTGAAAGCAGTTGGAGCTGTAGGTGCCCAATTTATCTGGAAAGTGTATGGTGAATATTTTGTACTTTCTAATTAACACAGAGGCAATAGGTGGGGACAATAATAGCCAAGGGCTCATGACACTTGAGTTCAGTACCCTGATCTGCTAGCCACCTGTTTTGCAGTACTGGCTACTGCTGGTTTTATTTCTTTGTTCCCATTTCTGAAAGGGGAATGATACTGCATTGCCATCCTGCTTGAATAAATGTGTTGCATATTGCAAGGTGTCCTGCTTCTGTAAGAAGGATGAGCATAAAATTATACAATTAATGCTATTTAGGTGGTCTGGTATCACCTTGTTTCTGTATATAAACTACTAACATGCCTAAGATGATCATTAGCAATCACTAATTACCTGATAATCACCAAGGCTATCAAGTTTTCAAGTAGGAGTAACATAGTTTTCATAGCAATTATTTTGGCTTCCTGCGAACAGTAACAACAGAAGTGTAGTCCTTACCAATTTTCGTGTTATTTACCAAGCCACTTTTCTTGTCTAAGCATCTTCTTGGATTAGACTTCTATCTGTTGTGAGTATATTTTAGATTATGTGGGTAGATGTATAAACTGAGAGAGGACTACTGCATGCAGGAACATGTCGTCAGGAGATTTCACTATGCTATACACATGGGGAAAAGCTTTGCAGTAACTGAAAGCAGAATCTGGTCCTTATAGTCACTTTTGACTGATTAGAAATACGTGAAGGATTAATTGGTTTGTTGCATGACTAAGAGTATGTCTCAGGATATACTCTAAATGTCTTTGGAAATTATTAGGTACCCAATTTCATCCTTCTTTGCACCAGTGTAATTTCAGCAAAACGAGTATCAGTCCTGTGTCATTTAAATCCTAAGTGCAAGGATGAATCCACATAAAATAATTTCTGATTGAACACATACAGGTTTCATCGCAACAGAATGAGTCACCACTGTCAAGGCCTGATTGTAAAAATTATATAAAATAAAAAGTAATACATGATCATATTAGGCTATACAGAGGGGAATAGTAAGATATCACAAAGAAACCATGCGTGATATCAGATGTGGTCATTTGTCTTCCTTTTAAATGATAAGCTCTGACACCACTTCATTGTCTGTGCCCCACTGAGCAAGTGTCCATGTAAACCAGAACTTCTTAATGTGCTGGAAGGCATTGAAAAATGTTCCCCCAGATTAGGAACAAACACAATTTTATATACATATGGAAATGTAAGGAAGAAATGCTTTCATTTTTAAAATACTGCAACGTTGAGTAATGTGCAGGATAACTGTAAGTGGCTTACACAAATTGACTTTTCTGTATATTTTTTTTTAAGCAATTAGTTCTAGTGCTTGGCACTGCAATTTTGAATGGTAGGAATGATAGAAGTCATTTATTTTTACCTCTAATTGTGCACAACCCAATAATTCATTCACCTTCTGGTATGAAATCTTGATTTTTCAGATAAATAGGTTAAAATTCATAGAAAGAAATTTATAGAGAAACTGAATATTTTTTTTCCGATGAAGCTGGGTTTACTCTGAAAGATGATGTTGGTACTTTATGGGGACATGAGGTAAAATTCTGGTGTGATAGCTGCTTTGCCATTAGAAGCACTCGGCCAGTATCTTTACTCATCTGCTGTGGAAGGGTTCCTAGTATAGCTACACTCTCCTAGTCTGCAAAATTTGGATTAAAAGCACCCACCACATGGATGGTGAGAGATACAATTAACAAGTGGCCATAAAAAGTATTGTAGTGGATGTATAGAATACTTGGCCTGCAGCTATTTTTCTGATAGTGATTTTTCTTTGTGTAACTCCATTTATTTATAGGATAAAATACTTCTATTGCCTGTGAGGTAGTTTTGCACAAAAATGCTCAGTTGTTCTTGTAGATATCCATGTTTCTGTTACTACTTTATGTATTCAGTGGTGGTGCTTTCAGTTTCACAAGCACAGGTTAAATACTGGTGATTAAATATTTTGTTCCAGTCTAATTACCTGGGGCTCTATTTCTTTTTAGTGAATAGTGTTCTACTCTACAATTATCCCATTACTCTCCATGGGATTTATCTGTTTACAGAATAAAGTACTTATCAGTCTTTAAAAAAATCTAAGTTGAAAGTAAGGTATCTGATGGTAAAGCTAAACACTTGAAAACTAGGAAATGCAAGATATTGAAATTGCCTTATGGCCTTAAATAGTTTTCCTTATACATCTTCATTGTGATCCTGTCTTCAGTTACAAAATCAAGCATTATTTTTTCTGCTGGCAACACTTTTCATTGAGGATATGAAATAGATACACAAGGGCAGAATTATGCTTACATGTGCTTACATATTAAAATGCAGATGAATTCTTATTTCGGTTATTTGACTTTACAGCTTTTATGATTTTGACTTAATAAGAGGTTTTTTCTATAGCTAATTATTCAAAATGCAATTCCAATATAAAACTAACATGACAGGTGGATTTTGTAGACAACTTTGTTAAAACTGCAAAGGACATACCTTGTCTCTGGCAATGAAAACCTAGTAATAACTTCCACTACATGGAGAGATTGCAGAAGCATCTGCCTCTGGCATTCGAAAGTAAGGTATCAGCCAAAAGTTATCCTTTGAACCCAAAAACTATGGTAAAGATACCCTATGCGAAGAGACTTTTTTAAGATATGTTGAATGTTTTCTATTGCTAGGACATTGCTTCACTGCAGAAAGAGAAATCACTGACTGATCCTGTGTTTTATGCTCTGTGACTTCAATAATTGGTACAGCCCTTCACTGGGCAGGAATGATTTCCTAGCTGGGATTTTTCCTGAAAATTAACTAGCAGGAAATACTAGCAATATACCAGAGAAATACCGACAGTTCTAGCTACCTATGTGGGTAAGAAACTCATGCTTCTTTTGTGTCTAGATCTATATTTAATCTTGTCATGATTTTGGGGAGTAACCATATCAGAATTTAAGAGATTTCATCAATACCTGAAATTTGAGATTTCTGGCATACCAGATCCAAATTTCATATACTGACACTTAATGACATGTATTTAGATAGAACTTGTTCAGGGCTTTCTTAATGGCCAAATAGATAACCTGCAAACCAGAGGTCATCGGCAAAATGCCTCTTTCAAAGACTGCTTAAAATGAAGTAGTTCTGCATTACCTACAAAGAAACATCCCTACAATATCTGCAAAGTAATAAAATAAGCCTGTTTTATTTTGATTTTTTTTTAAAATAACCCACAACTTTCAGTATTGTAAGTGTGTTTTAGTCCAAAGTCCTTAAACAAAGATGTGATAGGCAAATATAGACTGCATGAGGTACACTGTTTTGTTTGTTGATGTGGAATGGAGCATCTAATTCAACAGTAATTTAGATAGCTTCCAGTTTGTGGTTTGTTACTATGTGATTTGACATGGACACACACCCTCCATGTGACATTTCTTTCACCTGGGAAAATTGGATAATGAATTAATGAAGATTTTCTTGGCTGATAACGTTGTCTATTTTCAGAATGGAGCAATTACTCAATCTTTTTAGCGCTCAATGTCTATCTAAACAAAATCAATACAAAAATAAGGGCTATTTACAGTGAAGTATCATTATTTTACATTGTTTGTGTAGTTCTCTGAGAGTCTGAAATGATGCTGAAATGATACAGTAAAAAAATTCTCAGGAGCTTTAAAACCAGCTGTTTAATGGCCACCTGATTTTTCTCTCAACTGAAGTAATTCACCACTATTTGTCTACCTCCGTGTAATACCTTATCATTGCTACGCTTACTTTTTTTAGAAGAAAAGTCCATTCTATGCATCTCAAAACTAGACATGGTTTGAATTCACATGGCTTCAAAGTTGTAAGTTAGAGCTGCATAAAAGCTTCCAAGCAATTTATTTACAAAAATAAAACAGGAGTTTCAGGGTGTGTTTTTTTTCTCTTCTTATCCAGCTTTCTCTTTCATCTGTGAATTCTTCAAAAGAGCATAGAGAATTGTTTGGACAATGCTTTCAAAATGTAATACATGGTGTAAGTGCTGATTTTTGCTATTACATATCAGAGCAGAATAAAAGTCCGAATACAAATTGCTATTAGAATTACAGTTAAGATGAATGCCTATTGAGGCTACTGTCAGCGGCTTTGCAGACTTTAACCTACAAATTAAGGTAAAGGAGCTGGGCAGTACTTTTTGCACTGCTTAACTGTTTTCTTTCCAACTCTTATATTACTAAAAACAACAAAAAAATCCCAAACCAAAACCCTTTTCCTTGTTAAGGTCACTTACAAGGTAGAAGTATGGAATGGTGTCATAATATGATTCTCAATAAAACTTTTTCCACTGTAGGCTTTGACTTTCGGATTTTTGGATCAAGTACTGTATTAGCTAGTTCATCTGAAGGAATTATCACTGAATGACTCTGATACAAGGTATTTTCTTACTTGATTTTTGAAGACTTCTTTCAGTAGATTTATGTATAGCTTTAAAGGCTTCTACATATGAGATCTTTGCTGCCAGCCTACTCCAGAGAAGTACTGTGATGATGACTTAGGTCCATTTTTGTCTTAGGTCGCATCTCGTAACAAAATTAACCTTGTTTTTTCCTGCTATGGGAAAAATAATGCTAAAGCTGCATGGAAATGGTTTGTCATCCCTGATTTCTGTGTGGTAATGAAAGAATTTCAAAAAGTCTTAGAAATTATGCACAGAAATGAAGATATTGCATCATTTATTATATCTCTGATGCATTCCTGAGTATACATTCTAATATTGCTGAACTTAAAGTATACAATTCCATTTAACGTGATGCAGTACCTCAGACCAGGTGACTGAGTGTTCTTCTATACAGACAGCCATGGAAGCATCCTATACGTGTGTCGCTGTTTTTATTAGTGCAGTACTTGGAAGCTCCAATCAAGAAACAAACCCCATATTATTATGGATTCTGTATGACAGAAGCTTATGAGACAGAGATCCTTCAACAGAAAGTTTGGCATGGAAACAGCATTCCTAGTAATGATAAAGAAATATAGTTTATGTCTCCTGAGGGTTTTCTCTGATAATACCTGTAGGGAAACAAATAATGGCAGGGATAATGTTGCATATACTAATGCATGTGCACCTCTAACGTGACGCGAGACAGCCAAATCTCTTTCTGTAACTTTTACTTCTATCTGTTCATTGCTGTTATCAATGTAGGACAGACATACGTGTAATGCAGGCAGACGTTAAATGGTTATATGTTTTGGTACCCAAGGGAATGGAGTAACCTCTGCCATAGGTGACACCATTAGTGATAGGCAGGACAGAACAGTAGTTTGCCCAATACTTAATACAAGGCTCTTAGTCTTTCATAAATATACGTTGTCACCATTTAGGACTTCATAAAACTTTGTAGATCTCTCATCATTCTTACCCTGCGGATGTTTTTGCATGTGAATATTTCTGGACAGTCCAGTTGTGCTACAAATAGTAACAAAAATATTTGTAGGGCTGTGCACACCTAGTTTTTTACAGGAGCTAGATGCAATAATTCATTGCAGCACATCTAGTATGGTCCTGTTCTGTCTTCAGACTATGGTTAGTTGAAGAGACTTAAATTTCTGTATCTCAGCTTCAATGAATTTTTGACAGCTGCTCAGGCTGACATGCTTTGTATGACTACACTGGGGTTGCACTGGTTTTGATGGGAGTAGCATATGATATATGTGATACATGCTTTGCCTTATTTCTATGTACTAGCATTATTATTGATACTATACAGCAGTATTATACTTTCGCATTATGAATATTAATCTACACGACATGCAAAGAAAAAAAATCCACTAAGCTTTTCAAAAATATAAACTATACTTCAAACCTAAATTTATGAAGTCCTTTTATAAACTGATGGTTAACTTTGCCTTAGCTAATTGGTCTGCACTATGCACAGCATTACCACTCTACACCAAGCCAGGCACAACCACTTGCTCTGGATCTGATTTCCAGCAAGTATCGAATCATTTAATCGTCTGCCTTTTAAACTGTGGGGGAAATGCATGGATGTAGACTGAAAAATTCATGTTGATGTCAGGAAAGCCATAATTTTGCCCTATACAGCGTGAAGTTATTTCTGTGATGTTAAGGTATGCGGAACTACCACATACATGTGTTGATCACATACAAATTTCCCCCATGTGCCTTTAGTTCTTTATTGAGCTGAATGTAAGTTCATTGTCTTCCATGTGTTTTTATATTCATTTGCCTCTTGCCTCTGTATAATCGAAGTTGGTATCTGTGTAAACATTAGTTATGTACACTCAGCAGATGAGCTAAGTGTAACTGCTGAATAGTGGTTAAAACTAGCTGGTAGGCAAATAATTAGGGTTACTTTTGAGAAGATTCATAGGGATTTGTGTAGTTGCTGTCTGTGCTGTGTGTCCAAATTCAAACATCCACATTTATGAGTATTTAAGATCTTTCATGAGGACTGAGCATTTTCTCTCATCCAAACATGCATATCATTAATTTTTAATCAATAAATATGCATTTAATCTGCTATTCATGGGAAAAAAGGGCTTTTTTTGTTTGCTTTCTGAGAAAGTAATAGTTACTGAAACTTAAATTAAGCTTGGCCAGTAATAGATACAGTTTGTTGAACACTGGGGAGTACTTAAAGGCCGTTTGCTTTCCTTTTCTGAAAAAGAATGCAGGGAATCTTGTGGTGAATCACATATTGTTTAAAAGATTACTTGGATTGTTACGATATGAGTCAGGGAAAGGGGAGTGAAAATCGTTTTCTTTGTTTAGGAATTGCCATGTAGCATTTAGAAAGGAGCATGTGTGTAAATTTAAATAGCAGGATTTTCCCTCCTTCCCCAGCAGTGCTATTTCTTTACCCTTAATCTGTAGAAACCCAAATATTTCTGCTTACTGGGAAATCAAAAATATGGAAAGAGTGGTGCAGCTCAAGTGGGAGGAAGGCAGCATCACGTGTTGAAAGAAACCTCCTGTTACAGCTGGATGCCCTTCCATTTGAAATGCAGTACTCTGCTATTCTGTTATTAAAACAAAGGGATCTGAAGCCTTTACAATAAGATTGTTTTATTAGTTAGTTGCAGAGTGTTATTTAAAGAAATCTATGTGGTTTTCATTTTGTTACGTTTGCATACGTATCTATGAATCATCAGTATAGAAAGAAGTGCTGTCAGATTAGCAGATGGAGATTTGGATTCAGACAGATGCCAATCAAATCTGGAAAGCCCATTTCCAGTGCCATTGCTAAACGCAGGGATGAATATTTGCTGGAGTTCACTTTGGAATGAAAACGTTGCTGCAAAGGCCCCGCGCTTTCAGCTAAGGAGCGGCAGGGAGAGGGATCCACCTGAGGAGCACAGGTTTGACCCAGTTGGACTGCATCCAGCTTGGAGTATTGCTGCGGCTTCCCGCGGGAAGCCGGAGTTGCTGATAACTAATGAGGTCCGTACCGTGTTCCAAGCGCTCGCTGACAGCATGTCAAAGAGCAGCAGGATAATATAAATAATAAGATTTTGCTCTGTTTTCTTTATTGCTCTTTGTTGCTTTTATTTTTAGCTCCTTGCTATGAGAGATGGATCTCTGGATTGCTTGCTCTGGTGCACACACTTTCTTTTTCGCTGGCTGTCTGTCTCTTGACAGGTGTAAGGAGGATCCTAAATATAGAAGTCAGTTGGCTTCAGCAATCAGCACATACTGATTTAGCATTTCTCTTAACCAACTAAGCTCCAGAAGGGTATTTCTTTTAAATGTTTATAAGTTTATTCAATAACAAGCTTTCTTTAAAATTACTATCAAACCAGATTATCCTATAGCCTGAAGAATATCATAAGCAACCATGTCTCAGGAATGATAGTTGTCAGGAATGGCTCTTGCAATAGAAAAGAGAGAAAAATGCTTTTTAAAGAAGTCTCTTATTTTAGCAGTTTAGTTAATGGTGCAATACCTCATTGGGGAAAACACTGACACAAGGTGTAAGTACAGTCTCCAGTTTTTAGATGAAGGAACACACTTTCAGACATAAATAACTGTACATTTTTCTATGAATTTTTGCTTGGGAGAGATTTAACTGCAAGTGTACTGATTAGCTGGGGTTCACTTTGCTATACACAGAAATTAGGCGTGTGGTGAGAAATGCATTTATTCTGGTACTGAATGTTTATAGTGCTCAATAAAAGTGTTTTTAACACAGAGTAATATTTTCCATGATGTACATTTATTTATGCTTCTGTTGAGGTCAGCACAATAGTGATTCTTAAAAATTAATTGGCCAAATTTAATATATTACCATTGCAAACAGTTCTAATTAGGATATTTGGAAAAAAAAAAAAGAGATCTGCATCAATACATTAAAGACAACTTACACATTTTGTGTTAGTCTGTAGGCGGGCATCTCAAATTCTTTCTCTTCCTTGTCACCAGTTGCCATTAATATTCATAGAAATTTTTCACAGTCTACAGAGAAGAGAAGGAGACCCTAAAATTCAGTAATTGATTGTGACGAGTTGCATGTGATGAATAGCCTTTTTGATACTGATTTGCTTTGATTTTTATGTTTTATGATTGTAATACACTTCTAGGATTTTAAACATTGTGTTAAACAGAGGAACGCAAGTGAAGTCCGTGCCTTTATGCAGCTCAGAAAGGCAGTAGTACTTTTTTCATGACAGTTGTAGTGGTTACATGTGGCCTGTCTGGTTGTGAAAAATTCTGTAGCAAAATATAGCATGGGTTTGTTATGCTTATGTAAGGTTTTATTTTTGGTAACCTGTTCTCCCTATACCCAGCCATGAGAAACAACCTGTTCCCCTAGTTCTTTTTTTTACTGTTTTTTAAATTGCTATAATTTATTGCAAGCTTCTGCCAGGTCTGGGACATCTGCTTAGGTGGTTTATGAAGAGTGATTCAAACCCACAGAAAGAAGCAAGAGATAAAAAATAAAAGGTAAAAATAAAAATAAAAGGTAAAAATAGCAGGAATGGCCCTGAGAAAAGGAAAAACAAATTAAGGTAGAAGATTTTTCCAAGAAAAGGATGTTTTCTCAGGTAGGAAACGAGATACAGGGATAGGTCTAACTTACTTGGTACAGATAGTCTCAGATTATACCTGAAAGTGCAAAGTGCATCTAATGCACTTTCTAAGCTCTTTTATATTTTACAGATCCCACTGAAGCCTAATAGTTTTGGTTATGAGCTTGAGTTTTTTGGATTCAAGGAAAACTTAATATTCTTCAGTGTGAACTCATGTGATCTGACTGCGATTTATCAAAGGAGCACACCAGAATTACCGTAAACCGATAATGCCGCTACCTGAAAACAGCTTTAGCTGCAACCAGCAGCTACTGTGGTAGGCAAACATATCTCCGCTGAGGTATGAGCCACCAAGTTGGAAGAACTGCTTCTTTAAAAATGCTTGTGCATCTAATAATTAGAAGTTTATGCTCTCTTCAGTCCTCCAAATTTATTTTTCACTGCAGCACTGTATTTTTTCTAGTTATCTAGAGATCTGGCTAGACTCTCTCTGCCTTTGGCATGTTGTTTGCTGAATACAGTGGGAAGAACTTATCTGCTGCATTTATTTTACCAGCCTGGTGTTTATTAGGTAGAAGAGGTGGTGGTGTCCTCTCAGGGGCATTGTCTTTTAGTCACAACGCACAGGAGTGGTGGTATGCCTGTATGACTACATGGTTCTTCTTCGCCCTCTATCCAGGACAGAATCCATGTACTCTACTTTCACCTTTGTGTTTTCATAGTCTAGATACATTTTCTAAATAGAATAAAAAATGTGATCAGATGATTTTTCCATCAGCCTCTACAGGCATTAAATCAGGTCCATATAGGGATTTTGTGAAAATATTTCCATCTTTGTATCTTACATTGTAAAGTTACATGAAGCAAAAAATAGCGTTTGTTCAGGAAAATTCATACTAAAACAGCTCCTAGCAAAAGGTAAGGAAAAAATGCATTTAGATTGTGAGAGATAGGAAATTACCTTCCTAATAAAAACCTCTGTTTATTTATCTATCTATCTGTCTGTCTGTCTATCTCTCTCTCTCTCTCTCTCTCTATCTGTCTATCTATTGATCTTTTGATCTCTCCATCCATCCAGCTATCTATTTAGTGGGATGAAGTCAGGGATAAGAAATACGGTCTATAACTGGATTAAGGATGTAAGAAGGTTACTGAGAGGATGTAAGAGTACTTTGTGAGGAGAACTACTAAGATTCTTAATAAAAATAGAATCACTGTTCATGTTACATGCTTGGTAATATTGTTCTTGAAATGGAAATATACGTAACAAAAAGAATCCTCGGGAATCTGCAGCATTAGGTATGGGGTGGTCTGCAGTGTTGATAGTGATACAAATATATGTCTTTCCAAATGAAGAGAGGAGGAACTCTAGAAGTAGAGTTCATTATCTCTTACGTTGAAATAATTTCCGAAATGATACTCACTTTTGTATGCACACATTTCAGGTACAAGGTAGGTTTTGTCTCCCCTCTCCGTGCTACTCATTAGAGCCCAGCAAGAGCAGTCAGGCTGGATGATGCACAAACCTCAGGTAGCAGAGTTACAGATAGGAGGTATAAATCTTGAAAAAAAGCACAGTCAGTTATGATTTTCCCACAGAGAGAAAGAGCCCTTCACTGTTTTCAAAACAGAGTTGTGACTAACAGTTAGCCGTGTAAATAATGGAGATCTCGTATCTTATGTGATACATAAGAATTATCCTCACAAGATGTACAGTAGTCCCTTAAGCAAAAGGACTATTTACTTTTCAAAGGGCTGGATAGTTTTTAAAAGCATTTCTTTACCCTTGCTCAATAGTACTTATATTACTAGAATTTGCATTTAAGCGATTTCAGACCTTGTGGGGGACATAAAGCATTGTATTTTTTAGAGTGAAAGTAATGTATGTCCTCATTTTTTAATTCTACTCACTGCTTTTAAAGGTAACGGTGAACAAAATCGTCTTATGAGGCATTATTCCCATACTCTTAGTTCAGCGATGTTTTGGGTTTGTATTCTGTGAAATAGGATTCTTCATGGTTAGACTTACATGGAAGAGACCAAATTCAGTGCTGTCAAAGTAAAAGGTTCAGAAAACAGATGGGCAGGATGGCAGTTTTAAGAAGCAAAGAAGAACTGTGATCCTCATGTCTGAGTGCAAACCTACGCTGTGGCAATTACATAGTATCATCTTTTCTGTCATTTCTGGCTTAGGATTTACAGGATCTCAGAACCTGTGGGTCAGACATATGCCTTCCGTTTTCCTTTCCTTCAGGAAAAAAATGTTAATTTTTAAAGATGCATATTTCTAAATGTTTCTCTTTGTGTTGAAAATTGAAACTACTTTAGATGTTATGAAGACTATTCTTTAATGAAAAAAACCTACCCCATGTCTCTCCCAAAAACTCTTTTTGATTTTTTTTTTCCTGAAACTATTGCTATTGCATGGTAACAGTCTCTATGAAACTTTATCCATTCCAGGCTAAAACGCAGATACATTTACTAACAAAATGAAATAGCTGGTACTTCAGGAAAACGGGTCCTACAAATTAAAACTATAATCCCTATCAAGAGAAAACAAGAAACAACTGCATACATGTAGTCTGTTCATGTATGCTTTTTGCAAACACTATATAAACCCTGAGCTTAGACTACTTATCTCCAAATTTATTTAGAACATTTAGCCTAATCCTATGACAGTGATGTAAACTTGCACAGTATTTTTCACCCAACGGTGGTCAGAGGGTAGGATCTACCCAAATATCCCTTATTGTGTCAAAGAGTGGCTACAGCTATGCCATCCTGCTCCCCGGGCGGTGGAGAGCCAGCACTGATCCAACAGCTGTCCCAGGATAGAAGAAGTCAGTGGTATTGAGCAACCTGGTCTAGTGGGAGGTGTCCCTGCCCATGGCAGGGTGGTTGGAACTAGATGATCTTTAAGGTGCTGTCCAACTCTAACCATTCTATGATTCTGTGGAAGGCATAGGTTGCAAAAGGCATAGCAGGTCTAGTACAGGTTTATAGCTTTCTCCTGTGAGTCTTCATTCACATAGGCCATGAAATCTCAAATGCCATATAAACTGTGCTCTCCCCAGGCAAAACTTTTCAGGAAAGATTAGTTGGTCTATTTTTCAGGGAAGACTACTAGAAATGCAGGCATTAGTTGTAATCGACACCTGCTTGCTCCTGTCCTCAGGAAACTAGTGTGTGTAGTATATGATGTTAAACTGAAATGTCAACACCAAGGCAGCT
Source organism: Stercorarius parasiticus (assembly GCA_013396915.1). Taxonomy (NCBI): domain Eukaryota; kingdom Metazoa; phylum Chordata; class Aves; order Charadriiformes; family Stercorariidae; genus Stercorarius; species Stercorarius parasiticus. The sequence continues at coordinate 207,353 of VWZL01005978.1, read as the reverse complement.
ATAAACCTATCAGCTATAGATAGAAATGCAGAACAAACTGAAATACATGTGTATTAACTTTATGGGCTCTGTTTGCATGAGAGAAAGGAAACCAAGAACCCCACAGAAAAGTGCTCTTTGTCCTGAGCCGCCACGCACCTTAAGCCATCCCTCTGTTCAACCCTGCTTGCAAACTTCCCTGACCCCAGTCAGCCCAGTTCAAGAATTAATCCCTCGGTGGCCAAAGCACAGGACTGGCAAATCCTCAAGTAGCATGATCCTCTTAGGGGAAAAGTATGCATGCCAGAGTTGTGGCTCTGTGAAGTGCTTAGTGGGGTGCTCACTGAGAGATTCCCAGCTGTGGCTTGTCTAAAGACATAATTTTTGTTTACGTACCTTGTAGTGGGGGCTAAGTAACTGTAGGGATGGGATGGGGAGAATTAAAGGGACAATTGCTAGGAGAGTGTTGCCACCTGGCAGTGTAACAGCTTGAGGGTCCCTGTTTTGCACTTAGTCTTTGGAAACAGAGGTTTGTAAGGTCTTACGAATCACTTGTGCTCAAACTAGTCTTGGGTTGTTTAATTAAGGAATGTAATATAGATTCCTATTGCTAGGAATCTACAGATAAAAATATAAGTAACTTTCATATTTTCAGTATTTATATTATTTTTTTTCACATAAAGTCAATTTCTTAACACTAATCCCACAGCAGCATAAATGCTGCTTCTTACGTATGTCCTTTGTGGAAGATTTGTTCACGGATAGGTGATAAGGCTGCAGCAGGCAGCAGACAGTTAAGGTATTTCTCCCAGTTTTCCAGCCCGTGTAAGGACTGCCTGGAACTGCAGCACTTGCAATCCAGAACTGTGTAGCTCTCAAAGGACAGCTGAAAAAGGGTGGCAAGACAGCACAGCTTTGTGTTCCCCGCACTTTATGTGTTAGCTTTTGGTGTTGCATATTCAACTTTTGAAAGAGGTGTCAGAGATTTTGCTATTCCTAGTTCCAGCAAGAGCCCCAAAGAGGATCTCTCCTGGAGCAGTGTTGATAGAGCGTGGCTTAGGGGGACATGCCAAAACATAACACTTTATAAACAGTCACCACGTTTTTAATGGTTTTCATCAGGAGACATTTACGGCTTGTCAAAGTGTCAGCCTGATGACTAGAGGGACTGAAATATACACCAGAGACAGCAGTATGGGCAGGACCTGGGTTAACTTCCTCAGTTAGCTGTTTCCATCCGTGCTTTCTAGCACTGATCAAAGTATTAATTCAAGGGGCCCCCAGCCCCACTGTAATTCTTGTGTCTTTCAAGAGCATTGTGTCAGTCCTGGACATGGTGCAAGTGTTGTTAGTGTTGCTGGAGAGCAATCACAGCTCAGCTGTGAGAGGCGACTGCAGTGCCTGACGTGCACGTGACCACCTTTGAAGGATGACTGGAGGCATTCCAAAATACTTGGAGGATGTCACTAGCTGTCTCTCCCTTTCTTTTTCCTTCTTTTTAATGTGCTCTGTCACCTCTTGTAGATGCAATCTAACTCCATCCATCCAGACCACGATTCTGCTGCTGCAGTAGGCTCTCTGTTCCTCCCCATGCTGCTGCTTTCTCCTGTGCAAGGGACAAAAACTGGTGGAGGCGTTAGATGGGACAAACCTTGGCTGTGTCCTCGGTGCATTTGCAGTGCGACTTAGCCAGTAAAGGAAGCTGGCAGATACAATTCATTCCTGAACTAGCATGTGACGTACAAAGTTGAATTTCTCATCTACTGCTCTTGCCCAGCTCTGACACTGGGCGTCATAACAAAAAGCCAGTGCACTTCTTTGTGCTGTCAGGACATATTTCTTCTCTCTTTCTGTGAGGAAAGGGTAATGGCAACAGCCTAAATCTGCACAGGTTCAAGAACCAAGTACTTCCTCTGGACCCTTGGACTGTCTCTTGTTTTCCTTGAGTCTCTCTTCCAAACTACAAGGAGTCACCTTTTACGATGCAGGGATGCTGAATTAATTTCAGATCATAATGCACTGAGATTTTAAAGTAGTAGGCACTATTTAAATACAATTCATAGACTAGTATCTGTATATATAAAAATATGTATCCTCTCCACCTCCATTATAACCAGCATTAAAATGGTTCACCACAAAGTATATCTATATGACACAAGCTCTACTTTGTAGTGAGGAAAATTAGTCTCCCTAGCAGGAACAGCATGATTCAGGTGTTACTAAACATAGACATTCCCATACAAGCTGCCACATTTGCTCTGAAACCTCTCCTTGTCTTTCAGCAACTGGAAAGATTAAGCACCTTTTCTCCACAGATAAATAAAAGCGAGAAGCAGGACTCTGCTCCATTTGCACTGGAAGACAGTTGATCATAAAACTAGTGTTCTGGTACCTGGTTCTGGATTTATTCACTCTCAGCTTGTCATGTTCCTCAGGTATGCAGTGGTCCTGGCAATTCTTCTTGGACTGTGCTATTGCTGCTGAATTCATGACAGTGTCTCATCGATCAAGGCTGAAATGTGGCTATGAAGTCCAGTCAAGAGAATGTAGAGGCTGAATTCTAACAAACTCTAGTAAATATAATGAAATTAATGGCAAACTATTAAGATAGCAGCTCATCTGATCTGCTTGTAATTTGAGCCTGGATCTAATAATTGCTTTGCATATCAGAAGATTTCTCTTGAAAATAAAATCCCATGCAAAAAATGCAACAGGACCTTTATCAGACTACCTCAATCTAAGCAGCTCAAAAGACTAATTGAAGACTTAACCATTATACAATAGCATTTGGGTTTTTTGTGGTACAGAATTCAAGGGGGTTTTTGTATGAATGTGCTGCTATCATAGAGATTATTATAAAAATCATATTTCTTAAATGACTGAACCATAAATACACTCTTTTTTAATATTATTTATATGCATTTTCTTTTTCCAGATTCGTAAATTTATTCTAAGGGGCATAGTTATCACACAGATTTTAAAAGTCAGTAAGAATTTAAAAATGATGATTACAGTTGGATGTGTCTGAAAGCTGAGTTTCTCAAAAGACTATACAGAAAAAAATTATAAGAAATGGGAAAAAGGGAGAAAGTAAGGAAAGGGGATAGCAGCACATTATCACAGCGGTGGAGGCACACAAAAGGATTCAGATTCTGTACTTGGAAAATGTCAAAGTGATGGTAAAATAGAATAAAAAAAGAACAAGGGAGTACAGGACCTACAGCAGCAAAACTTAAAAAAGACTTGTTCAAACAGCACCCTGAAAAACTAAATGCAAATTCCTACTCTTTTGATTTTAACGTTGTGAGGTATATCTTTAAGATGGTGGGTTAATGGAAAAGATGACTACTCAGTTTTCATCAGCCAAAATACATGTCCCCAACCTCAGAATATTTGAACTTTGTTACCCCAAGCAGTTGTCAAATTGTCACCTTTGCATATCCCCAGGGAAGTATAACCAAGCATTAGTTAGTTAGATTTACACAGTCTGTAAATGTGCACGTCCGGACAGCATATATTTTAGAGCTCTAAAGGGACAGACTCTGAATCTGTGAAAATTATGTGTCAGAAAAATATTTGANGGAAGGGAAGAAAAAAGAAAAGTAGAAAAGAGACTGATGTAGGGATATACCAACAAATTACTCTGTTCTGGAAAAATACGTAAACAGTGTCAGGACTTATTACAGAATATTTCAGATGGCATTACGGAAGTAACCAGAAATACTGTTAAAAAAATATTTTTCATTAAATCTAGTTATTTTTACCGAAAGTAAATTGAAGAGGGAATTGATACGAAGATGTACAATAAAAGTTTAAAATCATCCATTTAAGCAACTTTGAGGTACAGAAAGTAGCAAGTGACCTGACCTTGCCTCACAGTGTCTTGGAAAGTCTAGAAAAAGATCTGTGCAATGTTCTCATTGTTAATTCATTAAAAAAAATCACTTTGAGGGGAGAAGATAAAAGAATGTATAAAAACGTTTTGGGAGAAGATCTACTTGGAAACTATTGAGAGGCAAAAAAAGGGCAGCCGATATGAGGCAGAAGAGTAGCCACGTTATAGGAAACAATGGTCTCAGAAAGAGAGAAAAGAAAGTGTCTCTTAAATGAAAAGAAATATTTATATGAGCATCTGTACATTTCCCAAAGGGACTCTGTGCTTCTATATTTGAAGTTAGATTTTTGTAAAAGTAACCGTTCAGCAAGTTTGCAAAATCAGCCTACTTTGCCGTCTTGCACACCTTTGCAGAATAATGAGACACTTATAAAAATCTTGACCATATAACCTGCAAATTTAAGACATTCAATATAGACTTGTTGACACTTTCCTTTGTAGTGCATTTGATTTCTGTCTGCTGCTTCTTAGGAAGGATGTGAGTATGAAAGAACTGAAGGAAATACAATGATTTGTTTTTAAAGATGTAAAAATTGTAGTTTAAGACTTTGGAAGAGATTAAAAAACATTAAGTGTACATAGTTCAGAAGACAGAATGCTGTGGTCATATGGTGAAGGTTTATATATATGCCTTCAAGGTAACGATATAAACCTTGGGGGACAAGGCTTACAGAGTTCCAGAAAAAAGTGTTAAAAAGAATGGTTTAAACTAAGGAGCAGGAAGGGAGGAGAAACGTAAATATTTACCAGAAGGTTTTAGATCACAGGAGTGAATAGAGAATGGAATAGGCAACCACTAGCAAGAGTAATTTGCAAAGACTTACATATTATGTAAAATAAATTCCAGTAACCATCACCCCCCTTATTATTGCATCAATATTTCACTTATCCCGAATCGCCCAAGTATAAAATAGTTTCTGGTCATCTCTGGTAATACATCTGGAGAACTCTGGACAGGCGCCTTGTTAAAATGCCTGCTCCACATGATATCATCAGCAGACCAGGTGAAAGCATTCTACCTGTCCATACAGCTCAACCAAGGCCTTGCTTGTTTTTGCATCTATCTCACGAATGGAGTGATGGGGCCTTGAAACCTCAGGCCGCTAAGACTCTTCTATGCCCAGAGAGGTGACGAAGACTATTTTGTTGACCTTTCCAGCCAACAAGAGCGGTTGGGAAAGAAAGGACTATCACAAGGTTTCTAAAATATTTCAGAGAATATAACAAACAAAACCTCTTCCTTGTCCTTTCACAAGGACATCACAAATATGCAAAGGATTAGTCAATCAGGATGGACTTAAACTGAATGAATAAATTGAATGGATCCAAAGCATGGGCTTTTGAACTGACTTGTGATCAGAATGATCACATTTTAAGTGATGCCAGGGATAGCCCTGGTGCAAGCTAACTCCCAGACAATGCCCGAGCTTACTTCTGAGCACAGCAAGATAAATGTTCTGCTCTCAGTGAACATGCTGAAGTGGTCCCCACTTTTGGCAATGGTCTCTACTTTGGGAAGAGGAGGAGAACTGCGGTACATGGATGCAGTCATTGACATTTGCTGTTAGAGCCAGACAATGGTCCCTTGCCTGTTTTGTTTAGGGTACAGCTGTACCCCTACCCCTTGTTCTCAGGAGAGCGTTTAGTCCCCTGTACTGTTAGAAAGCACCAATGTTTCATAGCTCTAGGAGTGTCATTGCAGTTTAATAGCAAAAGCCCTCAAAGGTGAATAGATCACTTTTTGCTCTGGCAAGGGCCAAATACTTGAGTTTTGACTCTGCTCTTATTTGGACTGTGCTCAGGGAAAACTTGAATTCAAAGGAGTATTTGCAGAAGGGAGGAAAAGCTAAAAATGTAAAACTCTTACTTTATCCATATTCAAACAAAACGTTACAGCTGACCCTTCCACCTTTGCTAGTTTGTTCTGCTGGAAAGATAATTTCTATTTCTGTTCACTCCATGATGACAATTGCCATCAGCCACCTTTTAAAATTTCTAACAGTGTTTTCTCCTCTTTGTCTGTGTTCTTGAAAGGGGGTCTCTCTGTAAACATCTTAATGACCAGTGTTTTTTTTTTCCTCTTGAGGATTGTCTTTAACATTCTCATTTGCTCTGATTCATCAGCAAACTTGACAGTGGTCTGGTGATGTGCTGAGAGGTTTGCCTGGTACATAAACCAATATTGTCCTGCTCTTTTCTTAAACTCTCTTATCCACCTGTATTATCTTTGGGTTCATATTTTGTGAGTTATTTGTGAAACGAGACAGTCTGACCACAACACAAAGATAGTATAACTGCATACAGAGGCAGAGGACAGCAATATGGCTGATGGTCCTCAAGTGTGACTTTGTCACAAAATGGTGATAATAGCAATAATGATAACAATAGTAATATATTTAGCGTGCAGAGGACAATTTTCTGCTTGTGCCATGTCTTCCAGGTGAGCTCAACAGGGTAAGAGCCAGTTGTAGGTGAAGATTTGTGCTGCATATATTTCATAACAGAGACTATACTATCATCACAACAACCCTATAATAACTTTCTTGGAGGATGGGATGAAATTAATTTGTGATGTGTTAATGGTGCAATGGTGAAATGTAGCAGAGTAGACTCCATGTGCAGGAGATATATGCCCTGGAGTTCCTAACTATATGACCTTACTTTTCTCCTTTCCTGGAAAAATAATAAAGAACTCAAAATGCAAGTACCAGCAGGCTATTAAGACTTGCAGCAGGTAGTATGGTGACCTAGACCATAGATTAGTGTGGTCACCTAGTTTGACCTTCTGGTTAATGTGACACCTCACACAGTAATTTCAACAGTCAGCGCATGACCTGTCCTCCAGCTCTGGGATTACATATCATTAGAGAGTTTCCTGACCAGTGAAGGGCAGAATTCAGTAAGGACTCAGACGCAAAGGGTGAAGAGAGCAGTGATTAGCCACATGGAGTAGGCATTTTATTTCAATTCACTCTCTTTAAATAAGAACAGTTTTTAAGGCCAGTCTTGTGTTGAAGAGGCTGAAAGAGAAGAGGCCAATAATCTTTCCTGATTGTTCTTCAGGCTGTTGGAGCCTGAGCACCACAATTGCCCTATTTATCCCCTCTTTTATTTCTGCCTCTATTTTATTAGCAGGTTTTCTTTTGTATATCGCTCAGTCTTCTTATATATGTCCTTTTCAGAAAGATGATAAAAGTTTGCAGTGTCCTGGGATTCAGAAAGGTCTATCTTGTGAGTGTGTCCTGACTATGACCATAGGGCTCTATAGAAGGGATTAAATATATAAGACACAAAGATTTATGTGTTAGACTCCCTAAGAAAAGAAACTTAATTCTGGGAATTAGAAATCATAGTAAAGACTGAAACCTTTGCAGCCAGAAAGATGAATAATTTCCATGTCATGATGTGGAATTACAGAGTGTAAATAAGCAGAAAAAATAAGTCTTTTATTTTTGGATAATGTAATGAAATCAGTATCTTTTGTAGCAACAGGCACAGTAGTTAAACTGTTGTGTAATAAATTGAAAAAATTATTTTGTTGTCCAAAGTATTTCTGGTAAGAATTTCTTTAACTGTCCCTCCCAATTCAGTTGTCAGATTTCTTTCCTTAGAGGGAAAAAAAAAAAAAAAATAAAGAAGAAAACTAAACAAGAACTGTCAGTCCAAGATGGCATTTGAAGGTTAACAGATACCTGTTTAAAAAAAGATAAATAGGAAAAGGCCGTTTTTACCAAACTTCTCAAAAATATTAAACAGCTCTTAAAGTTGGTATGTTTTACTTTACATTGCATATAGTAGACTATAACTGGGGAGGACAAACAAAAAAGCAGTGAGGCTGGAAAAGAATTAACAGAAACTTTTTAAGGAAAGTCTAATATTTTAAAACATCATTTTTTTTCAATGTTATTTAAATCCAAGACATTCTATTTTTCATAATTCTTCATGATTTTTAATGAATAAATATTATTTGTATATAAGGGGCTTGAAATAAATTTTTAAACCAAATGTATTATCAGAAAAGTTTCTGTGCAAGGGCTTTCAAGAAATTAGTGTCCAGATATTGCATGTTTTTTTACAATATGCTAGTGAATTTTTGTGGCATTTTCCCAAGCAAACTGCTGTCACTTGTAGAAAAATTCACGTGTCACTGGTTGAAAGCAGAAAAGTTTAAGAGTGGTTCCCAATATGCAGTAGAGAGCATGTTACCCTTCTGAACGTGGTGAGGATGGAAGATTTATCTATGTCATGTGGCATGGAGGTATGTTCTTCCTGGGGAGGAGAACCCCATTAGTCCTTGTGCTAAATCCCTGCTTGATTCCACCCAGCAGTAGCGAGAACTGGGAGGTCTGATTTAACTCTATCAATCCCGTACCAGAATGAATGCCATCAGACCCGGGGAGCATTGTACGATTCTCTCAACTCAATGGACAGCGTAAGGAATGAACAGCATTGTCATCCAAATTCCCTTTGCCTCTAGAAATGATTTCTCAGGCCACAGGTTGTGAGACATTGGCAGGCCCAATATTAGAGAGTTGCGGTGTCACTCTTCACCGATAAAGAAGCTGCAGGTTTCCGAGCTGGTTGAACGACAAAACCTTTGGAATTGACAGAAAGACAAAAACTAAACGAATAGAAGGTGACAGAGAGAAAGAGAAAAATATTCTTGAAGTTTTATCATTCTTCCCTCAGTAATATTTCAGTCTCAGGCTCTGGCTTGCCGAGAGAGTTGAGCACCACTCTGCGTGAAGGTGAGCGTATGTGCCAGGCAATTTGCCTGAAGGTCAGCTTCTTAAATATGATCTTTAAAAAAAGGGTTTACACCTCTGCTGCAGCATGGAGATTCTCTAAACCTCTGCTGCTGCTGCCTGAAGCATAAATATCAACAGGTAGAGTGCAAGCAACGTATGGTGAGATTCCAGTGGAATAATTTGTTAGCAGAGTGGTTATCTTGCTTTGAGGTGCAGGTTTCTGGCAGGATACTTTCTTTTTACCATTTTTTTCCTCCCTTTGTACTCTAGCATACTAACCAAAAAAACTGCTGAGTTTCTATCTAACACCAGGAATGTATAAAATATCCTCACTAAAACCGGGCATCTCTTCTCAGGATTGATAATGCTTGTAAGAATTAAAAAAGCTGTAAGCCTGAAGGCCAAACAGTGCTCTCAGATCACCCTTTGCAAGCATTAGCACTTGGGTTTTGGGTGTTTATTTTTTTTTTCCTAACCGCTTCACATCTGCCTTGTTACTGATATCTGTTAGTTTGTTTCTTTTTTGTCTTGTTAGATGTCCAAAATCCTCTGCTGAGAGGGTGAAATGATGTGAGACAATTGTATTGCAAGAGCCACTCGGGTGTTCACCTGTAAGGATACGGTCTGTCAGTATGGATTACATGTCATACACTCGACACATGGCAATGCTGTTTTACACCCAAAGTGTAAAAAGCTGATGGAAACACGAGAATTTTGCATATGACTGGGGCATTCCTTAGGCTGTGACTATATACGTGGGCAAGCACCATCTCACTTTGCTGGAACACCAAGCGCTCTGGCAGGCAGTTCCCGTAGCCATGTCAGCCCTAGTGTTGTGCTGGCCAAGAGGCCATGCAGGGAGGCAGGCTGTGACTGCCTGGCCGTAATGCAGTGTTAACATAGGTTTTAGGGTGGAAATGATTCTTCTCCAGCCAGCTGGAAGCAGGGACAAAACACAGAATTTCCCAAGAAGATTCACACTTTTACTGATTATTTGTTGCTGCAGAGATGATCTTGTACTCCCTGCTTTTGCTGCCAGATAATGTGGTCCATGGGATCCCACATATTATTGCAGAAGAAATAATTATTTACAATAAAATCCAGTACTCGGTGCTGCAGCATGTTGTACAACCCCAGAACAACGTCATTCCAACTCAGCAAGCTGCTTTTTATTATCAGTATGTGCAATATTCACCCAAGCCCCCTTCCCCAAGCTTGTGTCCTATTTATTTCTTGAGATTATCCTGAAGCTGTGTGTAATACTCAGGCCTCTGTTCACAAAAATAGCCAGCCTTCCTGTACCACACCTTATCTGCTTCATTATCTGAATTTGATAATCTTGTAAGAAGACTGTCTTTTTATCAGTACTTTGCTGACACAGAGATTAAGTTCTTCATGTTCTTAAGTTCTCCACATAAAAATCAGCTGTGGGTTCTCCTCACCATTGGATGTAGAAGATGCTGATAATGCGGAAAGTCCCTGCACTGATTTAAAGGACCCTCCTGGCCATGGAACGTCCTTTTTCTTTCCAGGAGGCAAATTTAGAAAATCGCAATAAATTATAGTTTTTAGTTTCACTCCTATCTAGCAAAGCTTTATTAGCTATAATACAAATGGAACCTGGTCTGGCTTTTTGGAGCACCACTCTAATTTCTTATATAGATATAAATTTTATAATAGCGTGTTAGAGATTGCCTTAGAGATATTTTTTATAGCACAAGTAATTTTATGTGTGCTTCAACACCTTTGTACATCTAGTCCTTTTAAAGTGTACTAAGGCTCTTCCCTTTTCTCCATTAAGCTGGTGTTCCGCAGCTCAAACTGTGCTCCAGGATGACATTGTTGCTACTTAGAATAATCTGTATCCACGTAAGAAAAGGCAGGCTGAAACAGTAGCAAAAATCTATTCTCCAATCTGCATTGCAGGGGTCTAATGCCTGCTACAGAGCTTCGTTGCACTGGAGTCCTAATGCCTTTGGTGGAAATTGTGTATGAGATGAGTGAGAAATACGCAGTGGTAAGCTGATGAGCAGATACATGCACTGCAGATAAGAGGAGTAGAAATTTGGCCATTTTTATTAGCTTGTGCAGGAAAGCTGATGCTGCCATACTTGCTCTTCTTTGCTCTATTAATTGTAGATTAAATCAGCAGTTCTGTGATCAGTTCCACATGGGAAGGTGCAAGTTAATTTTTCTTGTTGCCTTTTGTGGTTTTCATGCAGGCTTTCACGCGAGGCTTCTTATGCAGAAGAGTTTACAGGATTAAGGACTAAGTTAAAGGACAGGGAAATATTAAAATGCATTTTTAATATTACAGAACAAAAAGAATCAGGTCCTTATTCTCTGATAGTGATGCGTCAAAAGATATGTCTATGTAAATCTACACACACATGTGTTCATAAGGGTTTGTTTACAGCAGTGGTTCCACGCACATTAAAAAGAAATAAAGACATTAATTCAATAAATACCTTTTAATATGAGAGTAGAGAAAAAAAATCTTCTATTAAAAGTAGTTAGAAAGTGAGAAATAGTGGAGCTATATCCATTAACTACTAGAACAATTTCCAGGATGACTATGAATTTGAGCTGTGTAAATGTTGCATTTTTCTGTTACTGCTGAAATGTATTTGGAATTAATCATTTGATGTATTCATGAATCATTGCAAAAGACTTCTGTGTAAAGTTATGTTTGTGTGTATATACAGATATTTACATATACACACATATGCACATATTTAAAAACCTAGGTGGTCTGTTTAAAACTGCTGTGAAAATAATATTTCCTGTGTGTCTTTTTCTCTTTTTAGTGTTAGTAAAAGTTAAAATTCAAGGTAATAGATCAATTTTTTTTCTGCATATAGTTGCATTACATTCAAAATATCTCTGAAAAAGCAACTGTAAGAAGTATCTTATAATTTATAATGAGCCACTGTTCTGCTGAATTCTTATATCCAGTGACCAGAGTCCTACATCATCTTATGTGCAGATGTGATCCATCACTATAAATTATCTTAAAGTACGTACAAAACATCCCCTAAATGTCTTTCTTATGTACAAGAGGCTGTCCTATATGACCGTGCTTTCACTTGCAGGACCAGTTTCTGCTGAATGTTAAAAAATAACTTATCATTATAACCAGGAGAGTGCCTGGCCAGATTCAGCCCAAAAGATGTTGATCAATGCAGTGAAAGGTCCAAATCAGTCTAGGTACAGCAGGAGCTTCCTGGGGGCATCTTCAGGACTGGCCGAAATTCCCACTTGGAAAGCTCCTGCACCATTTAGTGACTTTGCTGTGGAAGTGGCTGGGATTCAGTCATTTACCCTGGCTAAAGTAAATCCTTTGTGTCAGTTCAGTCCATGGGCTCATCTGTGCAGGATTTCCTGGCCCACTCAGGGAATTAATGGCCCAGGCACACTGGATGTGCACACAGGCACAGCCCTGATGCCCAGGTACACCACAGCTATAACTCTGGGAACTGGTTTGAAACTCACCCTGTATCCCACTCGTACCGAAAGCTCCATCGCTCTTGCCCGTGTTCTCAGCAGTGGTGAGGCTGCACCTGGAGTACAGCACCCATTTCAGGCCTCTCAGTCCAAGGAGAATGTTGAGAAAGGAAAGAAATCTAAGGATAACATATTTTCCACACATACAGGCTGATAAAAATAACAAATTAGCCATCTATATAAGTATCTATATAAATACCTACATAAATGAACTTTCCCTTTTAGATTGATAATAAGTATTAAGAACATGAGTTGTAAAATTACTTTCATAGTGCTTGATGTGTTGGCAAAGTAGGCAATGCACCCTCATCCCCAACGATCGTGCAAGTACCACAGAACTACACAGCACTGGCACTTGAGACAACCCTTTCTGATCTTTCATGCTTTTACCAGAGGTTGAATGCATTTTGATTTAGTTGTGATTTGTTAGAATGATTGCAGTAAAGGCCATCATTATGAAAGTGAGTGATAAAGGGATAAAATGAGCATAAAAATAAAATCTTTATGTTGCAAACTATTTTGCGGTAGTCTCAGTTTAAAAAAAAAATATTCTTTATAAATCAAGAATGAATAGTGTTGGGAATTCTGGTGACTGTGAGAAAGCAAATATAAATATTATTGTAAAAGCTTACTAAGTTTAGCTGTAGATTCTGGTGTGCTTAGCATTTTAGTTCAGATCAGGAATGTACACATTGGATTCACACAGCTGAGTGATATTGGTGTTCGCAAATTTTATTCCAGGTGAAAATGAAGTGGAAGTTGTGCTTCAAGAGCACAACCAACATTCTCTAACTGCTCACAGGCATTCAGTCCACAGACCAAACTGTAATGAAGTCCAAAGTAAAATGCCCCAAGCGCACCTGGTTTGGGCATTTGGTCCTCAGCATAACTGCTTTGCTGCCCAGGTTTGCTCCTGTTGTGCCGCCGTGTTTGCTAATATGAACATAGCTTCTGTTTCAGTGATGTTTTTCAGGACATTTTCTAACTGTAGGCAGTTTTTCTGGGAAAAATCTTGACTTTACTGACACCAGTGAACATTTTGAAAGTGATGAAAATACCCATCAAAATTTCATAGCTTTTTCTTTCTCCACCCCTTTACTTTGTATTTCTTTGGAATTGTTATGATTTGAAGAGATTTCTCATTTTATAGCAGACACTTGCTCTTTGTAGAGGAGCAGGCCCACAATAAAGAGGGAAAAAAGGAAGTCCCCTGAAGTCTTTTCTTTCATTACTTCATTATTCCATTCCCCTGTCCATTCTTAGAGTATGAATTTTTCATTGTGGTACTGTAACTTGAGCTCATCGAATTCCCCGAAAGAATTTCAAGTAGAAGCTGCAATTACTGTTGTTCAGACGCTTCCAGCATGTCATGCTCCATATTTACGGATGCCATTACTCTGTGCTGTAAAGCGTTCACTCTGGTGCAAGGAATTCTGGCTGTTTAGTTCTAACATCCAAAGACCACGTTGAACATTTTAGGTATGTGCTGTGATTTTTTTCCTCGAGCTGTTTCTTTATTAAGTGATGCAATTTTAATGTGTTTGTGTCATGAGTTAGAATGGCTTTTTACTTAAAGTAATTGATTATGTAGAGTCATGGAAGCAATTGTGATTGTGAAGATGTGAAGACATACAAAAGTGGAGGATCAGTGGAAATATATTATAGCTGTTCAGCATCTTTTGGAAACAGAGCTATGTGAAAAAAAAATTACGCTACAGGCAACACAGAAATGATATGCTCTCCTCCAGCAACAGCTTTGTGTTTCTCTAGTATCATGGTCGGGTTTTGTTTTTTTTTTAATTCTTCCTCATTTCACTTTGTTCAAAACAGTTTTTAGGGAGGATGAAAGTGGTCAGATTTTGCCTGGAGCACACGTGTAAATTTGCTTTAACCTTTTCAAAATGATTTTTTAAAAAATAAAAATAACTCTTCGAAATACCTACTGATAACTCTTTTTTTTTTTCTGCTTAGATTGGCTTCATTGAGTTCAGTGAAAAGACTCATGTTATTTAACACCTTAAACAGTGAAATTATTTGCAGTAAGAGTTTTACTGAATTAATAGAATTTAGCTGAAAGGAACATGTCACAGCATCCATTTTTTCTTTGATTACGGCTAAAACAGTGTTACATGAGTGTGAAAAATACTAGGTCTGCTGTGTGCATGTCTCTTAAGTAACGGGAGCTTGAGTGTATGGCTGATTAAGCAGTTAAACACTTAACTATCAAGTAGGCTTCCATAGTCATGTCCATTTTAAAGGACAAACAGAAGTCTACACAGACCCACCTTTAGCAGATGTGCAGACCAAGGAATATCCAAATAGGCAGTTGAAAATACATAGCACAAATACAATATGTGCTGTTTGCTAGTAACTGGAGCTTGAGAGTGTATTTAGCATATGGCTAAAACAATAAATTAAATGGTATGTATATGATAGAAGATGAGGACTACTGGAAGAATGCATGAGCTAATGCATGAGGAACTTGGTAAGCGTATGTAAAATAGAGCCATAGTTTGGATTCTTTGGAGTCAAGCTACAAGACAGCTGACCTCAGCACTTTGCCAATTGTTAGACTTGCTAGCATGGTGCCATGAATAAAAAAAAGCCCTGGGTGAGAAATCCAGTATTAAATGCTGCGGCTGTGCCTAGAGAAGGAGTGAGTAGACACAGCTCTGGAGGAATCAGTTGTGACCAGTCCATGAGACCCTCTGGCCTGGAATGCCTAAAGGTGACGCGACACCTGGGCAAGTTAAGAGAGCTGGTTGACCCTGAGCAGTTGTCCCATGGTTGTGGGAGGGGCAAGCTTGGAAAGGAGCAGGTAGCACCTCCCTTTATCCATTATCAGGTAGCTTTAGAAAGAAATGATGTTTTATCATCTATCTATAGCCATATTGAAAGCTGTTGGCTTTTCTTTCAAAATGTTAAATGTCTTGTTGATTAATACCAGTTTTTCACAACGACAAAGTAGTAGGACTTGGTTTCTGTATCGTCATGTCATTCTTACTCTGGAGGCTGCTAAAAGAAATCAACTTAGCGTAAAAGTAGTGCAAGGTAATGTAGAATGAGATACCTATTTTACTGCATCAAATGAGTGCTGAGGATTTGAGTGGATGTGAAATGGTACAACTGCTCTCGATGGTTTTGCTTACTGCTTCTCTCTGAGGTTGGAGGTTGGAGAGGTTAGAAGTTTGCAGGACAAAGCTATTTCTGCTCACATTTTCTTGCCCAAAAGTCTGGTGAACCCATGACAAGGATGATGATTCTTTTCATGGTTCTGCCATGATTTCTTTTATGATTTGGCAGGTCACTTGTAATTTGTTTAGCCTTTCAGGAAATACCAATTTGGAGCATGTAGTGTTGACAAAAGGCCAATAAGCATAACAAAGAGGGTGGTCCCTTTTACTTGTCCAGATGACTGATAACAAATAAAAGGTCAGCTTCACATTTCATAGGTCACTTACTTTTTTTCTTGTGGGAACAAAATCAGTCTGCCCCCTTTCCCTCCCCAAGACCACTACCAATGGACTGTGTGAACGATAATGTGACTCTTCTTGTGCTGACACTTTTTTTTGATTGGCATTTGAAAGGAAATGAAAAAAGTCAGAAGTCAATGCGCTAAATGTGCACTTGCTAAGGGATATACAATTTTAGGCAGAGCAAGAGACAATTTCCAAGTATCCCATCAGAGGTGGAGAAGAGAGAATACGGCAATCTTACCATGACAGTGAATACCAACAGGTTTTACAGCTTACTAGTCCAGAACATGCTGCTTGATTATATTGTATTTACCAGTTGTCAAGGATATGGTAACCGAGCTGCCAATACCTTGCTTGTATAGGAAAACATACAGCCATCAGATACTTTTACAGTACTTTGATACACATTTTCAATATCTCATTACGTTGTATTTTATAAAAAAAGTGTATGGAGGAAACCCTTGTATTGTGATATTAAAGTTTACATACATAGACCTTCCATCTCAACTAACACTGTGTACTTAAGATGTACATATCCAAATCTGACACCATCATTAAGAATTTAATTACTTTTGTGCGTAAATCTATTACTCCCTTTTTCTTTAGCCTTTTCACATGGCACATCATTGGTTTGCCTCCATTTTGTTTTATTATATCAAGAACTGGTTTTATCTGTCTCAATAAAGGATTTCTACAGAGTTGAGCAACATGACAATAGACCTGTACTGTGCATGCATTAGTGCTTCTTCTGGTGTCTGATACTAGTGCTCTTTTTGTACTGTAAATGAGGAGAAGCTAGTGTTTTATGATGAGTGCTTATCATAAACCACAGTTTAGAAATGTCCGATTTGGTGTTTGCAGTGTGAAAGATTTATTCAGAGAAACAGAAAAACTATAAAAGATTTATACACAATTAGGAGTTTAACTTGAGTAGAAATGTCAACACTTTTCTCCCCAAATGCTCTTCCGTGAAAGTACTCTCCTCTTTCCCTTGGAAGATATACAGTAGCCTACATAAATCAAAGTATTAAGTTGATTAAATATTAAACACAAATTCTAAACTTTCATTAAAGTGGTCTGTTACCTTTGTAAGACTGAAAGCTATCTCATCCTTCATATCTAAAGTATCATCAGTTGTACTGCAGGCAACAGATCTCACATAGCACTGCACTCTCGTATTTTAAATGAAAGATGATTATGTTTCAGTGACATGCTAAGAAAGGGGTATAAATGGATCAAATTTTGATTGTGCTACTTTGTTGTGCGCTAAGGGCCTTTTAAACATCAGTTGATCTCAGAATGCTTTCCAGATAGCCTTCAGCAATCATGATTGCTAGTAGAAATAGGGCCTGCTAATTCTTCAAATGGGGGTGGTCAGATGTCTCTGTCTTTGTTTACCTTCTTCTATACCCACACAGATCAAGCAATTGTAGATGTGGTAGACTGGCCCATTCTCAAACTCTCACTTGAATTTAAGGGGGGGGGGATTTTGTTGAGAGAGGCAGGTTGACAATTTAGTGAATGAATGTATTCTTTTGCAAAACAACTGTGGGGATTTAGACACTTGTGAATGCTCCTGTACCATTTATCCCATGATACAGCCCTTGGGTGCAGCTCAGATAGCACAATTCAGGCACTTGACTTCCCCACCCAGTCAATGGTAAGAGGCAGAGAGTTCCAAAGAGGCAATTTAGAAAATCTACAGTGAAAACCTAAAGCAGATCACACAAATACCCCTCAGAATGTCTTTAATGTAATGGAGGTTGAGTACACAGGTCCTTTAAGCATTGAAAAATATCTCAGGCTTGTACTGGGAAAACATTCAGAGACTTCATTTGTACTCCCAGGCACTAAGCACTGTGTACAGTTACAGTAAAGATATAGTCTCTATCTATAGAGTTAACCATGTAACAGAACGTTAAAGGTGTATGAGTCAAACAAACCACTCATAATTAGTGCCAGATAGACATACTTTGACTGTCTGCACATAAAGCACCTGCCTGTTACTGTTGCTTAGCTTTCAGAAAACAAGATGAATTAAGGGGTTTGTTGCCTTTGCTACCTCCCGAAGCTGGGCTAATACTCAAAGGGCCGTTGTAAGCTCTCTCAAATAACCCAGATATAGCCAAGGTAAATAAATTAAAATTATTCTGAATATTACATTTAAGCATAAATACATTTCAAACCACACTCTTGAATTTGAGGCCTGATTCATGATCTCTGAACAGTCTTTTACTAAATTGTCAACCCGCCTCTCTCAAAATCTCCCTCTTAAATTCAAGTGAGAGTTTGAGAAGGGGTCAGTCTACCACAGAGGCAGTCCTTTAACAGCCTCTTAAATAAACAAGAGATTAGTGAAGATGATTGAGGGAGGGAAATACAACTATTTGTATTCATAAAAGATTCAGCTCAATGAAACTTACTTCTTGGCACATGGAGATGGCTCAGCAGATGTTGATCAGGTTGTGATCACTCAAATCACACAAGAATCTGGTTCTGTTTGGATCCCATCTGCTATATTTGTCTAATATAATGTCTGTAATCCACAGAGAAGGAAAATCCAGGACCTTCTAATGCACCCCTGAAGCATTAATCAGTAACTAGGATGTAAGAGATGGGCAATGGCACTACATTTAAAGCTGTCTTTGTGGTCACAGTGTAACAAATCAGTTTTTATCTGGAAAAAATTGACCTTTGTTTTGTGCAATCTAACTAGAATCTTTGACAAAATTTGGATAATGGGTTAGTGCTTGTTGCAGGCAATTTTATTTGACTTACACATGTTGTGTAAGTGGTTTCAGGTACTACTAACTCATTAGAAATACTTCTATGTGAGAGAGTATTTTGAAATAAGTATGAATGGTACATACCTTACCATGCTGTGAAGTTTATTTTAACATGCATGCAATGGAACAGGCAAGAAAGAACTTTGGTATGGAAACTACTAGCCTAACACATCAGATGCAGACAGAAAAAAGAAGAAAATTATAAAAAAATATGGTTATGAAGAAGAAAATTGTACAGATTGTGACACGTAGTGAATGAGTGTCTGGCAAAGGTATGGCTCTACTGTTTCAGAACTATCTTTATGGTGAACACGAGAACACGGTTGTACTAAAGTTTTTGCCTTCCCTTCCATCTGGGGAATGTTACATATTCAGAGCTGTCGAGGCATTCAGTGTATCCTTGGAATCCGGTATGTTGTCACAGCAAAATTGTATTACAGTCATGACAATGAAGAGAAATGCAGAAACTGCACCTAGTTTAAAAGGCTCCTTCATCTTTCTTTAATGATATCGACAGCCTTTTCACTGAGCAATTTAGAAACTGCCTAGGGTAGCATTTTATAAATAAAATACAATTTTTAAAAAGTTGGAATGCTCTCGTTCTCAGAGATTTATCTAAATTAAGCAATTCAATCTTCTAGTTTGTGTTTTTGCAGTATAAGAGCTGTCCCTTCATTCCCACTTTCTGTCCCTGCCAGCTATTTCTCTCTTCTACTTACTGACACCCATCCAGGCCTAAATAAATGCAGCATGACCCTCCAGAGTTGTCATTTTCCCTGCTTGCCAGGCTCCTTCTTATTTTCCTCTTTTCTGTTGCCTGAATACTTCAAATCTGTGCCTTTTAAATAGTCTTTAGTTACTTCCGATAGCCCAGGTTGGAACCAAAGCATCTCTTGTCACAGTGCAGCTCACAGCATAGGGCGAGGCAGCCTGAGCTGGAGAGTGGCTTGTGTTCTTCGCATGATCAGGTTCAAATTGCTGGTGTTTCTACTTGAATACCCTTCTTTTTCTTCCTTTTTTTTCCTTTTTTTTTAAAAAAAGAAATCAATCCTTTCCTAGATCAGTATCAGTGGGTCTGCAATTGTATATTAAACTGTTGGTAGTGCACCCCTTCAGAACAGCTGTCACCAATGCTCTGGATTAACACTTTTCTTAATTAAATACTATTTATGACTCTGTAACTTAAAACCCCAGTACTTTATACTGGGAAATGGAAACAGAGAAGGAGGTGCTGGAAAAGGAAATGTGATTTATCTTGTGATCTATTGTGCACTCTTGTGATTTATCTATTTTGCATAACACGGAGGGGCATTACTTTAGCAATTGACTTTTTTTTTTCTTTGCTCACTGTAATGACTGCTAGAGATACTGATTTAATCAACCAACCATGCAAGTGCAATGATTGGGAATCAGATCGTTGTGAAGCAAACAAATGTTTCACAGTAAATTGCCAAGGGATACCAGCTACCCTGATCTGTTTTTACTCAAATAGATTGTCTTTTAAGCAGCTGCCTCATAAAAAGCCTTCACCGTGTATGGACCTTTAATCAAAATGTCACTAAATCCTGCGTTCTGATATGCTTCATTTGAAACACATCCAATGCTCTTATTTATTAAATTGTCCAGTGTCGACTCCGGCCACCGTTAACCCTAGTAAGCAAAGATGGATGAGGGAGTGACAAAAAGCTTGTGTCAGAGCTGAGATCAGTTGTGCGTGTGTGATGTCTTGATCTATTTGTACATCCCTCTTGGGGACCATCAGGCAATTAAGTTCACCCATTCCAAACACAGCCCTTTCTGTACACTCTGATTTGATAGGGGAATGGGTAATTCCTGGTAATGACTACTACATCTGTTCAATTATATTGCGTTGTATTGATGCTTAATTAGAGAATGTGTTGAAACTGGGGAAGGGGACAAGGGGAAGAGGGGAGGGTTGGCTCCCAAGTAAATGTCAGAGACTCTTTCTTAATAGCCTGTCTTTTTAATGTGCATTGAATGCACTGACAAGCATTGTGGCCTCTTGACCTTAGAGCATTTACCCCAGCCTGAGAAAGGAGAGCGAAGCCTCTTTGAGAAGGCATTGTTTTAAAGCTGAATTGCATTTAATGTCATTCTTGTTCAGCTTTGCTGTGAACTGACCCTTACAGCCCTTTGGCCCTTGTGCAGTTGGAAACCATTTCTGTGCCTGAGCTTTCTGAATCAAACCCTTGCTGTCTCATCAAACAGGCTTTCAAAAGTGAAGCCCAAACGTCACGAGCACGTACTCTTATTTTTCTAAAGGTTTATGGAAGTGATTTGTGAGCTATCTGTAAGAGTTCTTTTTCTTTTAAAGAATGAAGCTGAGACTTTCATATCACTCCAATAATGACATTTAGCATTATCCTTCAATCTCCAGTTTCTGCAGATTTAAGAAAAATACTATATATCACTATTGGAGGGTTACAACAGAAATATAAGACCTGCACAGCTGTTCATGATTGAATTGGTGTGTGAAGCTTGACACTAGCCATTTCAAAAGGTTAATTTTGTAAAATGGAAGACTGAAATATGGTTTTGGTTGCTGCTGGTTCTTTATAGGGTAATTGCATTGAATTTTTTCTGGTAGTTTACAGTATGCTAGCACTTCTGATATACAGCTGGTCTGTCTTGCACCCTGGAGAAACTTAGTCATGATTTTAATGTATCTAAGGTCCACCCGCACCAGCCTGTGCAGACACTGTCCTGATCCTGTGTTCCAGAGTCCTGACCTCCCCTAGGCTAGCTAACCTACAAAGAGTTCATGGATTTGGACCTCGTGCTGTAATGCACAGTTTTCAAAACTGTTTTTAAGACAGAAAACTGCAGTGTGTGTGGGAACAGATTGATAACCTCTTGAAGAGGAGGAAAAGAACACATTCATTATTTTCTCATATACTATTATTCTTTTCAAATAGCCGTTAATATGCATTTGCATCCCAGGAACCACGACATGCCAGCTGTGCCTTTAGCAAAAACTCGGTGTAATTCAGCGCGACTTCGTGAAATGGAAAGAATTTTAAGACAGCATGGCTATGCTAATTTTGATGCTAATTTCTGTAGAAAATTAATATTCTGTGCCAGTCTTTTGCTTGTACGATAATCTCTACTTTGCATTTTTTGCATCTTTCGTCGTGATATTTTACTTTTTGTTTTAAATTGCAGCACTGAATGCAGATAGTGTCTACATTTCAGAACACGGAGCCTATTTAGGTCTTTCCAAAAAAATGTCTCTTCCTTACTAGAAATGCTATTACTGCACATACCACAGCAGTGGCACGTTAGGGAGGTGACAGCTTTGCATACTGGAAGTCAGGCTTTGAAAGGAAGAATATATTTGCAAATGAAACAGCTGATTAATTTGGGTGTGCAGCTTACAATTAACACTCTTTGGAGTACATTGTACAACAAAAATTTCTTAAAATATATAATAATTTGAAAAAACATAATAAATTATAAGAAGAATAGCATTACATTGATGGAGTACAGTTGGAGTCATGTTTTTTTTGATCTTGGACTACATGGGTTTATCAGAAGGTGGCATTCTGCTGTCTGATATAATACATGTTTTATTTATGAATCCCTGTCATTATTAAACAAGAGGGATCAACACCACAGAAAACTGCATTTTAAAGGAGGTTATAAAATCTGAAGCTTTCTAGTAAAGAGCTGAGTTGTGTAAAAAAACCCTATCTTTTTTTTGTCAACCTTTGTTGCTTTTTTTCAGTGCTTAAATGATCATTGAATATTTTCAGTGAGTTGCATGTTAAATGACCATTATAAATAACATCTCTTCTTAAGAATAACTATTATATTATTATTAATTATTATTATTTCATGCAGAGTTATAAGGAAGATGCTCTCTATACAATCAAGCCTTGTCTTCCAGTGTGCATAAACACCTGCTTATCTTTAAGCATCCCTCTGTTTTTACAATTAACTTTTACATTTAGGCAAGAGTCAAACACACAAAAAAAGTGGACTTGCTGTACAGGATCTGAGTGTAGACTCCCAGTTCCACTGTGTACTTAAATTATAATCATAGAATCATAGAATCATTTAGGTTGGAAAAGACCCTTGGGATCATCGAGTCCAACCATCAGCCCCACTCTACAAAGTTCTCCCCTACACCATATCCCCTAACATCACATCTAAATGACTCTTAAACACATTCAGGGATGGTGACTCCACCACCTCCCTGGGCAGCCTATTCCAGTGTCTGACCACTCTTTCTGTGAAGAATTTTTTCCTAATGTCCAGTCTAAACCTACCCTGTTGCAGCTTGAAGCCATTCCCTCTTGTTCTATCGCTAATCACCTGTGAGACCAGCACCAACCTCTCTACAATGTCCTTTCAAGTAGTTGTAGAGAGTCAGCCTCCTCTTCCTCAAACTAAACTGTCCCAGCTCCTTCAATCGCTCCTCATAAGATTTATTCTCCAGGCCCTTCACCAGCTTCGTTGCCCTCCTCTGCACTCGCTCCAGCACCTCGATATCTCTCTCATATTGAGGTGCCCAAAACTGGACACAATACTCAAGGTGTGGCCTCACCAGTGCTGAGTACAGGGGGACAATCACCTCCCTACTTCTGCTGGTCACATTATTTCTAATACAAGCCAGGATGCCATTGGCTTTCTCGGCCACCTGGGCACACTGATGGCTCATATTCAGCCGCTTGTCAATTAGAACCCCCAGGTCCTTTTCTGCCAGGCAGCTTTCCAGCCACACCTCCCCAAGCCTGTAGCGATGCATGGGGTTGTTGTGGCCCAAGTGCAGGACCTGGCACTTGGCCTTGTTGAAGCTCATGCCATTAGCGTTGGCCCATTGATCCAATCTGTCCAAGTCTCTCTGTAGGGCCTCCCTATCCTCATGCAGATCAACACTCCCGCTTAACTTGGTGTCATCTGCAAACTTACTGATGATACACTCTATGTCCTTATCAAGATCATCAATAAAGATGTTAAACAGAAATGGTCCCAACACTGAGCCCTGAGGAACACCACTTGTGACCGGCCACCAGCTGGATTTAACTCCAGTGACCACCACTCTTTGGGACCGTCCATCCAGCCAGTGCTAGATCCAGCAGATCTTATGCTCATCCAGGCCATGAGCAGCCAGTTTTTCCATGAGAATTCTATGGGGAACAGTGTCAAATGCTTTTTGAAAGTCTAGGTAGACAATATCCACATCCTTTCCCTCATCCAATAATGGGGTCATCTTGTCATGAAGAAGGAGATCAAGTTCGTCAGGCAAGACTATGATTAGTGCCACTTGCATGGATGGCATTAGGCATCTGCTTATGTACCTTGCTGCAGCAAAGCCTCTAGCACAGGGCACATCAATGACTTGCTGGTGCCAGCATGAGTCCTGTGTGTTGTGGGACTTCTGCTGCTACAACCAAAACCTACATCAGACACTCAGATAAATATAGAGAAGTGAGCAACTGAGCTCCCTGCTGATGTAATGTCATTGCCTTAGTTGCGCTTACCTAATACACTCTATGAGAGGTGAAGTACTTTAATATAGATTTTTGTCATTAAAAAAAAACAATAAAAAAAAACAAACAAAAAACCACCTGATTTTTAATATGGGTGTTGATTTATAACTCAGTTCCCTGAAAGACAGTGAGATACACTGATTTAAGAACGTATTCATGTGCTGCTAAACTCAAGGAAGTTTTTCCGTTCACTTTTTCAGAAGTGTAGGTGGGGACAAAATGAGATGGAGACGTGGTCGTTTCTCTGAAAGCTTATATTGGCATTCCTGTTAAGTATATACATTCAATTCTTCATAACCTAAACCAAAACAGGTAACTCTATATACAGTCAATGATAGATAATCTAAGAAAAGAAAAGCTAAAGTTTTAAATTTTATCTGAATTACTATATATTTTATATTACTTTAGTAAGTTTTTTTTCAATCTAAGGTCTGATCCTGTATTTCTTTGTCAGGCTGAGGCAGGCTTCGAATACAGTGTGATCATAATATCTCATGGTACAGTGATATTATGGTGCAGTGTTATAAAGACATTACGTGGTCTCTCTTTTCACACAGTTATACGTAGATACTACAGTTTCTTCATGTATATTATGAAAAAAAGGTAAATGTCCCACCGCAAACAGCAGATCAAACTAATTGCATGCTTTAAGGAGATAAATTTATGTGTCTTATTGCAGTGGCCTGTATAATTTATTCAGTATGGAGAGCACATACATTCAGTCCATATGTATAGCTTCTGCATTCTAGATCTATGAAAACAAGATACTGCAAGGGTAATGGCACAAGTCGGGCGGCTCAGATGAAATTCTCACTGAGTTAAATTGGTGCATGTAAGTGTGGATGGATGTGCATAAGTAAATTTCTGAATATGTTCCTGGTTTGTATGAAACTCTTTTTTCCTTTAGTCTCTTCTTTACTGGTATCCAGTATGCCATATCTTAATTTCCTTATACTTTTCTTCTGAGGTTAAAATGTAATGCTTATTAATTTTGGGAAAAAGTAATTTCAATATAAATTATTGTTAAAGTATGAGTGTGATATGCTAAACACAACTGATAATCTTTTCTGCCTGAAACGCCTTAGCAAAATTGTGCAGTTAAGCACTTTGAAAAGTTCCATTACACTGAGATTTACTTTTTAATTATTTTTTTAAGACATCCTTTTTCATTTTCTAAAGGCATTATACCATTAGCAGACTTACCATATAGTATAAAACCTTCAAAAAATAGCAGTGTTTCCTTTGCATAGGGACCAGCTTCTAATCCAGGTTCCATTCCTTCAGTACTGGAATGACTTTAGCGATGTGTCTGAGATTCAGTTTCAGTCTCCTTTTTACCAAACTGAATGCATGATTTTAGTGGAGTGTCTGTGTTTGTGTTATTTATTAGTATGGGGCCTACAGGAAGGATGGGGAGGGACTCTATCAGGGAGTGTAATGGTAGGACATGGGGTAACGGCTTCAAACTGTTGGATTGGATATCAGGAAGAAATTCTTTACTGTGAGGGTGGTGAGGCACTGGAACAGGTTGCCCAGGGAGGTTGTGGATGCCCCATCGCTGGAGGTGTTCAAGGCCAGGCTGGATGAGGCTTTGAGCAGCCTGGTCTAGTGGGAGGTGTCCCTGCCCATGGCAGGGGGGTTGGAACTGGATGATCTTTAAGGTCGCTTCCAACCCGAACCATTCTATGGTTCTGTGATTAATAAACTTAGTCCATATTGCGTTGGTCACTCTTTAAATATGAGTTACCACAGGGGAAGCAAAGAGTGGATGAGAGGGATTTTAGGTTCTATTCTGGGGGAACTCCCGTGGCGGCAAATATACCCAGGTCTCTCCGGAGGCTGCTCCTCCATGAAATGTTCAAGGTCAGGTTGGATGGGGCTTTGAGCAACCTTATCTAATTGAAGATGTCCCTGCTCATTGCAGGAGGGTTGGACTAGATGGCCTTTAAAGGTCCCTTCCAACGCAAACTATTCTATTCTATCATTCTATGATCTATATGCTAGGCCATATGTTAGACCATTGCAATTTAAAACCAAATGACTGTGTTTCATCTAGTACAGATTAGAAACAAATTAGGGCTTCTTCATTTTGAACTTATATTTCTCAGCCATAGAAATGGTAACTAGATTTTGAGTGTTTGTTTTTTCAATGCTAAGCAATAAATGGTACTAGATGTATATCTGATTGTAAAAGCCTTTAATGAAACATATCTGAGGATTACTGACAGTCATTTGAGCTGAAAATCTGTTATGTCTTCTCTGTTAAACTGTTTTAGCACTATAATCTTTGATAATTAAAACATAATAATTTTTAAGGAGTTCTTTTTACAGCTTATGGTGATGTTGCAGCTGATTGCATTTGTCAGGCTCACTTTAAAGATTGAGCTTAAATTATTAAATGATATTTTGTGAAACAGTAATTTCCATTAGAGGATATTTTTCATGTTATTTGCTAGGAAGCGTCAGACTCCAAAAGAACACTTTTGGCAAAATGAAGGGAAATATTTGTGAAGCAGAAGCTGTAATTATGAACATGTGTGGCTAAACACCTGTCAGCCACTTGGTTTGTAATGAACAGGCACATAAAATAATATGACCATGCCCCGATCCTGGCTCTTGAAAGTGAACACCATATTTAAGGAATTACTTGGTCAGTCCTGTTAAACATCTGGATCCTTTGGGGAATCTACCACACAGTTATTAAAGTGATAAGTGCAATTACAGACAAAGAACTGAACTGAAACATGAGGAGAGGGTATTTCAGTGGGAGTGAGCAGCAGGGAGTGGGTCCAGCCACTGGGTCAGAGGGTGATGTTCCCAGATCCATCCTTGAAGTCTGATGGAGATATTTAGGCAAGGTTTTGCTGGAAGGTGATGGCAAAATAGCCAATCAAGCTGTGCTCCATTGCTACAAAAGAGATGTAGGGGTGGAGGAGTTAGTTGGGCCTAGAAGTTCTGGGTGAGGATGGAGACAGGTTTCTGCTTTTCTACGCACTGTGGTAAACACTGAGCAGCTCATGGTGCCATCCACAGTTGACCATTTCCATCCTGGAACCTGCCTCTGGGACTCAATATTAAGAAGCAAACCATTTGTTAGGACATAGGCAGTCAGTGAGGTGTGACAGGTCTGCCCTTCACTTGCCAAAGTCCTGGAAGTCAGTGGTGGAACTTAAATCTCCTGAGCTGCTGGCCAAATTAGGAGACCATTCCTTCTTCTTCTGTCTGTACCAATGCTGCATCCCTGGATTCCTAGCATCCCATTTATCTGTGGTATACAGGGGTTCCTTGACAGACTAGTTGGTAGAGCAGTCATTAGCAAGTGCTCCTGAGTGCTTGTTCTGTGAAGGCTATGATGGAGAATAACTATGTTTATATAGAGAAGGAGTATTTGGAAAATTGTTGGAAAATCGTAATATCTTCTGTGACTGGATGGCTTAAATGTGAAATAAGAGCTTAAAAATCCCAAGCCTAAACATTAAAATGTCTGATACTAAAAATCAAGTCTATCCTGGAGAGTTTTCTGTCTACATTGACCCTTTCTACAGAATGACAGATATGACACAGACATTATGTCTTACTCCCCAAACATTTCAATTTGACAAATGTAAAATAACTATTCCAAGCAAGGATTTTACATTTTGAAAACAAGAAAGAGCAAGAGGGTTCCTCTGGCCCTGGCTATTGGGACTATCTTATATCTGGAAAGTCCTTGCAGACTACAAGGACAGCAGCTTGTCACATTTGGGCAGATAAGACCGTCAGCAAGGGCAAAGAAACAAAGTACTATTTTTTCATCTTCTTGCCAACAGAGGAAAAGTCTTTGCCTATGAAGTAGATGATGTGTTTTGTGCATCCATTTGCATGCACAGAGATAGCATAACTTCCCTATTTTCCTCACTCAGCTAAATGTCATGAATTATTCTGTGCTTTGCTTTTATTATATAAAAGTTCTTCCAAACATTTATACAAAACTGAGTGATATATTTTTCAACAGATAGCTGGCAGTGGATATACATGCCTGTATCATTATCACATTGGAATAAAGTGGGATCTCCCAACACTTGCAGCACACCTCCCTTTTCACTTAAATTTCTGAATCCTTGACTTCTTTGCAAGTAGTTATTTAGTATCTGTAGTTTTTATACTATACTTGTAAGCTGTCATACCTTTGCATAGTCCATTAGAAAATTTACAAACAACAGAAAGAGGAGTATTGGAGGGCAGTAAACCACCCTGAGGGATTAATAACCATAGAAGTTATAGAATGAGGTCAGCATGTCTCAAGATGGTGAATTTAAATCTGCTCCACTCTGTGGCATCTAATTGGACTGTTACAAATCCTGTAATAAGTTCTGGAAAATTCACAAATGCTTATATGGATGAATTTTCATCATTTTTTTTTTTACATCACATCTAAATTATATGACCCTATTTTATTCATTTTCTGGCTATGCAGTGGAGACTGAAGAGCTTGATTGGATAACCAAGATTTTAGTGATCTTTGCATCAGTCTTTCCGTACCCAACCCTTTTCTTTCCCTGATTTAGAATCAGTGGGATTTTAGCACACTATGACAATTTGTTCAGCATTTCACAAAACCTGCTTTTATTACTCCTTCCAAAGTCTGGTTCTCTATAAATCTATCCATCCACCCACATACCTGAAATACGAGTACTGTCAGCTTAATAGGTCATCAAAATATATAGTGGTATGAAAACTCAGTAGTTTTGCAGTTGGAGGTCTAAATGCAGCAACATGGGTAATTTCTGGGGAGAAGGTTAGTAATTCCATTGGAACATATGTTCTTCTTTCACATGCCTTCTATAAATTACAATAACAGTTTCTGTTTGCCCTTTAGTGTTGCCTAAGAGGGACAAAAAATGGTTGAGAATCCTGCTTTTATAATAATTTTGTAGACTTGCCCCTGTCCTTCACAGACAGCAAATCTTTGAAAAAGCATCTGATCCTGAAAGTGAAGGTTTTTTCTGAGCAAGAAAATAGAGTGGGGTTAGCTTGAAAGAATATATCAAGGCTTGCTCTCTCACCATTTCTGAGTCTAATCTCATTTATCTTCATTTTCCAAACACCACTTTTCTGTTGAATTTGGAGCAATGTGTTATACAGTTTTTTCCTTTTTGATAATCTAACATTTGCCTATTTTAAAAACACTTCTTCCTCTTGTTACTCACAGCTTTCATTACTTGAATTGTTGACTTTTTTTTGCAAGAACTATTGAGAAACTTAAGCAAAATGTAATCTTAATAGAGGAAGAGCTGGATATGGCTCTCCAACATACAAAGTGACTTCAATTGGCAGAGTTAAGTTCTACGCCTACCTCTTCAGATTATAAAACATTATCCAAGCAGAAGTCAGCTAATGGGCCTTAAATAAGTGTGAGTGGTCTCTAAAGCTATGGTGTATAATTACATTAATCTACTTTCCTTGAAGTCAGCAGGAAAAAATTGCATCAGTTTCAGCAGGAAAAAGGTTATAACCAGGCTGCCCTATATCTAGATATCTTGGTTTCTTTTACCCTTGTAATTGAGCAGTGTTCTGTTATGCAAGTATGGTTTGGCATATGGGTTTAACATAAAAATAGGATTTAATGAAGTTAAAAGAAGGATTTCCTAGGCTGGGGCCTACTATATTAAGTTCTGCTTGGAGCATGACTAGGGGTGTACCTGTGAAAACTGACTGACTTTAGGAAATACCATTGTCTTACTTTAAAAAAAAAGGCAAAAAAGGAAAAAAAAGGAAAAAAGGTAAAAGAAAAAAATGCTTTCTGTGCTGTCAAAGTAGCTGTTAATGCTGTGTTGGTTAATAGTATAATGTGGATGGGCAGCTCTGGAGTGTTCTGGCTGTTTCTTCATCAATCTGATCCCAGCCCAGGCAACAGCAGCAGGGTTGTACCTTCTAATTCCCCAGTAAATTACCCGTGTCTGTCTGTCTTTAATCAGATAGTCTCCTTCTTCATTCAAATCACTTCCAAGTTGCTGTGGAAAGGCATGTGCACACTCCTTTTGTCTAGTCATTGCTTGATATGGGGAAAACTGGTGTGTGGGAGAAGGGGGTTAAAATCAATTGTATCACAAAATGTAATCACCTTTCCGTGGAACAATCGTTGCAACGTTCATGCCAAACTAATAACTATAGGAACAAACTAGCCTTTTGTACAGGCTTTCTGTTGGTGCCCTTTGCAGAAAAAAATAGCTGCTGCTTCTTTAAGTCATGGGAGCTCACGTTATCTGTGACAGCTTTCCAATTGTTAAATAAACTCTGACCATGAGCAGCTGTCAGACAGACATTGAACTACAGGCTTCAGTTAAAAGGAGCACCAGACAAGCATTTCAGTGCCTAGAGGCTCTTGTTTCATTTTTTTAAAGACAAACATTTTTTCAAAAAAAGACAATGAGATAATACGATTCCTTAACTGAAAAAAAAAGAAGTTTCGTTTTAAACATTCTGCCTAATTTTCCCATGATTGTGTCCATTTCTGAAAAACAGTCTATGAGGAGCATGAATTTTCTCAAATGTACACTTTAGTCTGGTGGCAAGTTGGGAGAGCTGAGTTGCAGAAATGCTCATCATAGACCTTGTAAATACTACTAATTAAGTTATTTAAATTCTTGTGGGAAGGAAAGATTAATTATGCTGAGCTTCCTCAGAGTTGTAGAATGCCATTTTATCGTTTGTTTTTTTGATAGTAATCTAGAGAAACCCTTTCTAAATCATTACTTTTTATTATGCTGGACTCTGCTGTACTAGCTGCTATATAGTCAAGTAAGAAAAGGACAGTTTCCACTACAGAAGGTCTAATATTTTAAGGTAAATATACAGTCAGTACTGGAAGAAGAATTATTATTTACATTTAAATTACAGCTGGGGAGTGAAATTGCCATTAAATTAGAATGAAGGTGGATTTCTTCCTATTCCAGTTTACCCTAACCTGCATAAAAGTCAAACGTGTAGCTTAGCTGTGCTGGAGAATGTGAACTAGGAACCAAAATTGTCCAGGGCTCCTATAGAGGCAATGTAGGAGATAGGTAGTTCAGCTCACCTGGTCGAGAGAGAATGGGTCACCTCTGGAGATGCCTTTTTCTATTGACTGAGGCAGAGGCCTAGTTTAATTGCAAAATTAAAACAAAAAAAAGAAAATAAAAACTAGTCTAGGTGACTAGCTTCAAAGGCAAGGTGTGGAGGCAGGAATTCTAGACAATATGTAAGACGTATTTATTGAAAAATCAGGAATGTTTTTGTGAGTTAAAGAGGAAAATGATCCGTATTTCAATTACAAGTAATAGTAGTAGTAATTAATTCATGCTTTTAAGGGTTACTTCTTCCAAAATTTCAAGTTTAACTTACTAACTAATATATCTTCTCACCATTCCGGTTTCCTTTTAGGACAGAAAAGAATATATCCAGTAAAAATACAAAGCAGTGGGAAATGAAAAAAGTCAATTTAAAAATCAATCCTCCCTGTTTTTTTTCTATCAACTCCTCTTAGAAATAACACCCAGAATTTTTATAACTGAAATGGATCATAAAAAAATCTCAGTATGTTCAGTTATTTATTTTATGCTTTTGAAAACACTTTTGGGTAATGGGTTTCACTTTTTCTACTCTCATATACGTCATTCTTTCACACACAAAAAATAGAAAGATGCAAGATGATAGCATTTTTTTGGTTTTGTTCATACTCGTGCTTATGAGTTGGTACTGTTCTCACACATACACGATGGGCTTAAAGCTATGGTAAACATAATATACCATAAGAGGTGATTTTTAACACACTGATTTCTATACAGAACTAAATGTTTATATAATATAAGGGCTTTGTGGAGATTTAAAACAGGAAGTTAATTTATTTTACACTAGACTTTGGAAAGCAAGTACAGAAGGAAAGGTTTGGGAGCACTAAACAATAATGGAATCAATCGTAATAGTCAATGAAAATGTAATTGTCCCTAAATCCCAACATATATCACTTTCACGTGGCCATGTTAGAGATGTAGGATGTGAACAAGCAAAGAAATAAGGCAGCAAGAGTACTCCTGGTGACTCAAATTGTGCTGGAAACAGTCACTAAAGAATGGCAAATTAGCCTGAAGATTGGTCAAACCACACAAAGGGTAAGAAGCGTCAAGAAAGATCTAGAGAAAAAGCTGCTCAGTTACAGTGGATAAAAGGAACCTTTGGACACCTGTTAAAATATTGTGTCCATCTGGAGGTCTTTCCTCTAGCATTCTTCATTTTATAAGTGTTTAATGAGATGTTAAGCCCTGCAGCAGAGAGTTGTGGTGGAGCACTGGGGGACAAACTCATGGAATCTCCAGTCTTTTTACTCATTCTGCTACCACTCCCTGGCTTTCTCAGGATTTGTGAAGATAGTGGGGGATATACCAAGTTGAGAGGCAGGCCCATTTTGAGGTAAACCTCTTTTCATGTCGCAATATTGAGGTGGTACCTCTGGAAATGATATATCAGTAAGATTTCCATTGAAGACACTTGCTAAAGCCCTTCTTCCAATATGCATTCCTATAGTTTGCCATAAAAAGGCTCTATTGGTAGTGAAGAGGTTTATTCTTACTAATTCATTAGCAGTTTGTTACTAATCAGCTATGAGATGACTGAATTCTTAACAACTGTTCTAGTACCTATCAGTCCTTTTGAAGTGACAAGGAGTTTATCTCAGTGAGCACTTTTTACATTCCATGTTACACTTTTTTTTACAACTTTCATAATTTTCTGTGCATCCTTTTTCCTCATGGAGAATCCAGGGAGTATTTTATACAGTGGAACTCCTCTTGTCAAGACTTTGGAACTACTTTATTTAGAAGCATTGATTTTACAGTCTTTTAAAAGAGTGTTTTAAAGCTTGGCCCAAATTAGAAAAAATACCTGCAAGATAAAAATATTGTTCATGGAAATCGACATAATCACAGCCTGTGTGATATGGTCTCCTCTTGCATTATTGATTTGGCGTACATAGTTGTTCAATCAATATAGTTTTCTTCCAAAAATTTTGGGATTATAATTCAGCATTCTGCCATCTGGACTAGAAGTCGGTCTTCGTCGAGTGCACTGAGAAGATTTTAAAGGCAGGCAACCTTCTGAAAGCTTTTTGCCCCTGGGAACCAGATCAATTAAAGTTGCTCAGTGATGAATGAAAGTAGTGAAATAAATTCAGTCTAAAATTTTCATACCTTTTTTTTTTTTTCTTAATTCAGGGTGTTTGAAGATATGTGTTTTTATATGTCTGTAACACCTGGAATCCAGTGAAGGAATAATGGAAATGCTGTACAGACAGAGTGAAATCACTGTTCTTTATCCAAAGATTTGTAAGGGAAAAATAAAGATACGACACAATAGAAAATAAAGGATATGACGCAATAGACAATAGATGAGAGTGTCAAACAAGCCAGGCCAGGGGCTGGAGGGAGGATGAAAACAGTTGTATCATAGGCAGAAGCTATGGTTAATGAGAAACTACGGTTAGGACTTGCTAGTTCCATTTCTGCAACAGATTTTTTTGTGAAGGCCTCAAAGACACTTTGACCAACCCTTAAAAAAGTTCTTGTTTACTGTGTCAGAGTTTCCGCTTGTGGGAAATAGGATTCATATAGAATTCATGAGAGAGAGTGTACTGATTGGAGAGGGACCCATTATTGACTGAGAAGAGGGATTTTTCTTGAATCTGGCACTTTTGTAGAACTCAGTACCTTCCTGTCTAGGTACTTCCCACTCCTAGCTGTGCACCTTTTGGACTGCCAGAAGGTCCGTCACATTAGATGTCACAGCCCCAAATCTTTTGTGTTTGGATAGCTAATCACTTTCTTCAAAAGCATGAGGAAGGATCCTTTAATAAAGGTAACCAGGTTACAACCTCGTGATAGAGATTGTGCCCTTTTAAGATATAGTTTGTGGTTTAACAAAAAATGTATTAATGACCATGGAAAAAAGGAGTAAAATCAGTCCCCCATGTCCTTTCTTAGTCTTCCAAATTTTCCATATTGCAGCAAAAATAGAGTCTCTCTTTTTTCTGTCTTTTCTACTTTCATGAATAATCTAAGCAGTCATTCCTTGGGCATAAGATTAAGGCTAGGAAATGGCTAGGATAAATATGTGTATCTGTTCCAGGTCTCAGAGCAGAGAGCTATGATAGTGACAAGGATAGATGAGTTGGAGTTCAAACTTTCTGGCTAGGCAAGAGATACAATCTTCTTCTGAACATGGACTTCACTGGAACAAACTTGTACCATGGCTCCTTTCCTACTACAAAACGTAACATGGCACAGAAACATAAAAACTATTGGATCCAATGCTGTTCCAAAGAGTCAGGTTTACCGGGCACAGGGAGCTGAGCATGCACAGCAGCAAATCCCTGCCTGTTCCCTGGTGAAAAACAGCAGCCAGGAGCAGATGTGTGTTGCCAAAACAGCTCGTGCCACCTATGCCCGCTGCTATCTGTCCTGCTGCTGCTTCCTTGGAGTGTCCAGAGAGTGGTTACAGATCAGAAGATTTATTCTGGTTTGTCAGCCTACTCCCAGTTGCTGTTTTTCGCTGCTTTTGCTATCTGTTGGGAGAGGGACCTCAAAGCCCTCAGGAAAGCTGGTGGTGGGAGTGAGCTGCAGGTGAGGTAGGTTGTCCTGGCAGGCAGAGAACCAGCTCTGTTGCAGTGATCTTTGCTACAGCTCGTAATAGATAGGGTAGCCTGCTTAGTTTACAGATAGCTTAGTGTGATGGCCACCACAGAAAACTGTATGAGCAGAATCAGGTCATCAAGGCTGGGGAGAGGTTCTATTGAAAAAAAAAAAAAAAAAAAAAAGGAAAAAAAGAAGGTAACTTAGGCTCTATCGCATTTGGAAACAGACCTCGGTACTCGTCAACAAGAGGCAGGTACAGTGATATACTTGATGGTGAAGACAATGTCTGTCCTGGAGAGCATCAGATAAACTCCAGCTGATGAAAAGTAAAAGAAAGGAAAAATCAAGTGGCTTAGATTTGAGGCAGCAAAAGACCACCAGGTTGTAGCTGGAAGATTTTGGTCCATAACAAGCTTATTATTTTGTAGTAATCAAAGACAAGTCTTGTACATTTTATATTCAATTTTATCAACATATTTATCAACATCTGTCACCATATTCTGACTTTTTCGCTTTTTATATAATTGTATGCAAGTTCCATTTGCCCGTGGTCTGACTGGATGTCTCTCTTTTCTTTTTGGTTTCTGTAGGATAAAATCATGGGTAGACAAGATGCAAGAAGATCTCGTAACATTAGCACGAACTGCAAGTGGAGTGGACCAGCTTGCTGCGGTGAGTAAGAAGATGTGCCTTAGACTGCAATAACTAGGAAGTAAAGTGAATGGTGTGCAGCATCTAGGCATTACAATCATTTCATCCCAACACAGTAAAAAGATTTTGGGTAACTAAACTCTGCAGTGCTTACTGAGAGAGAAATGGATAATACAGGCATCCATCAGTTCACTTTCTTAATGTTACAGCACTTGCTTATTGCTAATATTTAATCAGCATTGCAGTATTAGACGTAAGGCTTACCATTGTTGCAACACTTCCACCTGAAACCAGAGCTTTTATGCTATATGTTTGTCAAATATGGTATCCAGGAAGCAACCATTCACAGCAGTGGAAAATTCTGCTCTCTGTTAACAAGGGAGACTATTTTTCTGACACGTATTTCCTGAAACGAGGCAGCTTCTGGTTAGAAGAAACATACATGAGAATGAAAAACACTTTTATTCAGCTGTTCCAATTTCAACCAAAGTGTGTTTTGGGGAAGAATTTACAATTCTTTTGTCATTGAATAGAAACTTTTGTGCTACATTCCATTCATAAAAGGTAAAAACACATCTGAGGTTACCGAAAAATAAAATCACAATTCAGAAAATGTCAGGATTACACTGCCTATACAACTTGGTGTGTATATATCATGATCCACATGATCATACATTTCCCTCTCCTCATCCCTGCACAAATCCTGTGGCCACTTCTGTGAACCAATGGGTCTCTGGATTGACGTAGAATGAAGGGAAATTTTGCTGTTACGTCAAGAAAAGAAGTTATTCTGTCAGCCAGCAAAAGTGCTTGGTATTGGGGAGCTTAACATGAAGCCATGAGATGTGGTTTTCAGAAGTCACAATCTCCCTAAATGATCCATGAAATCAATAGCAGCTGTGTTTCAAAGCCATTTAAGAAACACACAGAAAAATCAGGTGTGAAGTTTCTCAGATTTAACACTGTATATTAACGTATTCTTTTGACCTTAATGACTTTTTACCCAGACATCCACATGTTTCATGTGAATCCTGCCCCAGAAGGACATTTTCTCCTTACCAACTATAAGAGGAGGCTAGCTCACTAACTCAAATGTACCCATTTACATTGTGGAAGTTTCAGTTAAGATGAGATCACCCCTGTCCTATAGAAGCAAGGGCTGTGCCACTGCATGTACACGAGGAACATAAATGAGTTTATTTTAGTTCTGGCCTTTCCTAATATTTGAGTGCTTCGTATTGCAACACAATTAAAGGCACATGCTTTAGATGCACTTTTTATCTCGGAAAACCCCAAACAAACTGAAAAAAAGATCTTGAAACCCTAACACAAAGCATCAGATTGATACACACATGAGTTTCCAGTATACCAGCACAGGATCTCAACAACATAGAAATTTCTATCACTTGAGCTTTCTGAGGAAACTGTAAGGTTTACCCAGCGTGGAACACTGATGGGAGTTTTTGTAGGTGGATTTCACAGGGATCTGCTGACAGAGACCAACAAGGCTTGTGAATCATGTCTCCCTCTGTAGGTTTTGGTTAGGGGTTTCTGCTAAGAGAAGGGAGGGCCCTTTTTGCTCATCTGGTCTGAGTGTGATCTGTTCTCTTCTGCACTTGCGGTGCCTCTTTTTCCCCATTGTCTCCTCATTCAGTATCATACCTCTGATCCACCACTGGACTTTTCATTCCATTCCTGCTGTTCTGTGTGAGCTACCTTTCATCTCTCCTCAATATATTCTATGTGTCTGTCTCAGTTCCTACCTTTGCTGCCTGGCCAGTGTGCCTTTCTCCCTTACATTGACTTCTTATCTCTATTTTAGAATCTCTCTCCTCAGCTTTTTCCAGTGCAGCACCTCTCTCCGGACTCTTTAGTTTGCCTTAGCATTTCCAAAACATTCTGTCCAGCTGTGTGTGGCCAGCCTGCCCCAGTACTCCTATTGCTTCGCTTCTCTTTCACAGGTATTCTTCTTCCCCCTTCTCACCTTTCACTCCATCACTAGTTCTCGGTCCCAGTCCTATAGTTTTCTCCTGTATTCTTTTTCTGTTTCTCCTTCCCTTTCAGTCTCTTCTCTCCTTATTCTTTGCCTGCCATTTTTTCAGTCTGTTATCTCCTACTTTCATATCCCAATCTCTTGCCTTTGTTCTTTGTTAAGTTTTCATCTTCTCTTTCTCCCACTGCTTAGACCACAAGGATGTAGAGATCAATTACGAGACCACAGCAAGTCTGAGCTTTAGATGCAGAGGTATGACGTTCTCTAGGAGTGATGCTCTCTGGGTTGGAGTACACCTCTGTGTAGGTTCTCAGGGTTTTAGCTGATAAAATCTCTGCAGTGACCTGTAGGTGCTTTTCTGGCTAAAATTTGTTAAACACCAAGGATCTTTGAACACGTGTTGAGTTTTTAATCTATAGTGCAGGAGCAGTAGGGTATTTCAAAGGGAAATGAGTTACAGAGGATTTCTAAGTTCAGCAAAGCAGTGAGTTAATGTCTCAACCATTTTGCCTGGCATTTCCATGCAAAGACCACAGAGTGAAATAGATAATGAAAAGCCAAGAGATTGGCGCTGTCACTCTTTTTCCCCGAGGAAAATGTTAGTTTACGTAGTTAATATTCAGCAAATTTACAAGCCGCTAAAACAGTCTTATAGTGAGAACTGCTGGGCAAACATAATAATATGTAGTGCTACCAGCTATACTTAAAGTATACCACAGTGACATTCACACTGAAGAAAAAGATTAGTCTGTGAGTACTGTAGGTAAGTTTCTTTTTGAAAGTCAAAATTTAGAGCAAACTTCAAGGAAATAATATGTTGTCTCACAGGGTATCCACAAGGTGGTCAGTATGCGCTTATAATCCTAGGATTAAAAGCATGAAAGGGAGATGTTTCCATGTAAAATATCCCTCTATATCAAAGCCATTTGTTTGACCTGAATTGCATGATGTCCTTCTCTAACCACAAGGTTTTAATTAGCTCTCTTGCCTGCAAGGGAGAATGCAAAGCCCTGAGAGGTGTGAGCCATGAAGTCTCTCCTTTTTTCTTGTTTACAGGCTATTGTCACTTTCCTATTTTTGAAAGACATCCTTTTTTTTTTTGTCTGCTTGCTGCCTTTTAACAGTTAGTGAAATCTCTTCTGAAATAAACAACAATCTTGGAAAAATGGAGACTGCAAGACATTAAAAACAACATGCTTGCATGCCTGTCATTTTTATTCACAGAACTTGCCTTCAGTTGCTCAAGTTTTAAAAATACTTAACAGACAAAGTGAATTTTCAGCTTTTTTTCTGATTATTGCTCCTTCTAACTCCAGAATTGTTTAGACCAAGGCTGTAGTGTTCATGTGTTTGGAAAACTTAAAAAAAGAAATAAAGTTTTTTGGTTTTTCTTTCCCTTCTCCCTTCAAAAGCAGAATGACTAATACGAAAAGAAGGAGCAGAGTGCTCCTATCGTAAAGCAGTAGATGTGACTTTCTGTGAACACCTGTAGAACCAGAGCGTGTAGGGTTGGAAAGCTGTACTTTGGTCAGACAGGTTTTTGATAGGAGAAATGTCTTTCCTTGTTCTAGGGAGAATCAATCTTAATTTGGCCAGGTGAGGAGATTAAAGCTCATAGCAAGGGCATGTAACCGATAATAACCTTTAAAAAGCCTGGCCAACCTCTCCCTGGACTCAGGGAAAGAATTCAGCTGATTCAGCTGAAGTTACAATCTCTGTCTGCTTCATACAATTGAGTCTTCTATGAAGATCTCTAAAGTGACCAAGATAGATACAAGTGACCACTTCCCTAGTCCTGCTGGCCACACTATTTCTAATACGAGCCAGGATGCTATTGGCCTTCTTGGCCACCTGGGCACACTGCTGGCTCATATTCAGCTACCTGTCAACCAACATCCCCAGGCCCTTTTCCACCAGGAAGCTTTCCAGCCGCTCTTCCCCAAGCCTGTAGCACGGGGTTGTTGTGACCCAAGTGCAGGACCCAGCACTTGGCCCTGTTGAACCTCACAACATTGGCCTTTACCTGTTGATCCAGCCTGTCCAGACCCCTCTGTAGAGCCTTCCCACTCTCAAACAGATCAACACTCACACCCAACTTGTTGTCGTCTGCAAACTTACTGAGGGTGCACTCGATCCCCTCATCCAGATCATTGGCAAAGATATTAAACAGAACTGGCCCCAGTACCGAGCCCTGGGGAACACCACTGGTGACCAGCCACCAACTGTGTTTATCTCCATTCACCACCACTCTTTGGGCCTGGCCATGCTGCCTGTTTTTAACCCAAACAAGTGTACTCCTGTCCACGCCATGAGCAGCCAGTTTCTCCAGAAGAATACTGTGGGAAATGATGTCAAAATCTTTACTGAAGTGTAGGTAGACAAAGCACTAAGGAAACATGATCTTTAATTTATAGGTGCACCTTTACTCACCAATTGATCTTTGCCCTGAAGAGAGAATCCTGATCCAAACAAGAATTGAGCTCAGATTTTAATTTTTCCATTTAGAGCTTTACCTCCAGATCATTCTTCCTCTGAATTAGTTGTAAATTACTACTTTACTGGTATGAATCAACACTAATACTAGTACCGTCTAAATGTAAGTTCTGTTATCAGTAACATCGATCATGTAGTACCTCCTTGTGTCCTTCAAGTCTTATTTATACTGTCTGGGGATGGTCTCAAAATGGTCTTCCAAAAAGAATTTTAAAGTACATTTTTAAATACTACTTTTTTTGACATTATTAGGAGTTTAGGCGAGATCTGGAGAACTCCAACTTGGGTTTAATACCAATATAAAATCCTCATTACAGTAATGCAAAGATTGCTTCAATTAGGCAGGAAGTTGGGATTCCGGATGCCAAAACACTCAGCTGGTTGAAAACTGGCAGGGCTTCACTCACTTCAGTGGATTACACTGATTTACATTTGCTAAGAATCATGCCTAACAACATTTAATTTACAATTCAAGCAGGTAAAAAGTACTTTGAAAAAAACGCAAACAAACGTTTTTACACAAGAAAGAGAGGCTATAGCTTGATCTTACTCCTGCTCTAGTTTCCCAGCTGAAAAGAGTATTGTTGGGTCCCTTCTATGATTTAACATATTTTTTTTCCCTAGAAGAGCAAAGGGAATGTTTATAAGAAGGTGTTCCATATACAACAACTTGAGACTTGAAAGCAGGAATACAGGATACACAGGAAAATCTTTGTTAAGGAGGTACAAGATGTCCAATGTGCTTCTTTAAATGTCTCTCAACAGAGACACAGTTTTGTATATGCCCTTTAATGTTATAAATATTGTGTTTTTAAATAAAAACCCCCAGTCATGTAATTGTCCTTTCAACTTGAAAAGGTTCATGTAACTTTGTCTTACTCATGAACTCTCTGCGCTGTCAGGCATTGTGAAGCTGCTGGAAATGATATGCAGCTTCTACAGAACAAATGGACTTCTAGTAAAAAATAAGAAGGAATAGAGAGCACCTTAACAGAATTTTAAAATCCATGTAGCAAAGTAAATATTGAGGATGTATCAGATCTCAGTAGCTTAATTTAGCAGTAAGCATTTTGTCTTAGTAAAGACAAAAAGCTGCACACAAAGTTCAAAGTCACATTCTATACCTATATTCTATACCTACCTCAGCATGCAGTAAAAAATACGTGAAGAGCCTACTGAACTACAGAATTAAGTAAATACATAGTCCCATTTTGATGCAGGTACGTTCAACTTCCATTTTTACATAGACCTTTCACAGGAAAGGCCCATGACTAAGCTAATTGACAGCTCTTTTAATCTAATAAACTACAATAAGTATGCTTCTGACTTCCAGCTTCTAAAATACCTCTAGGGACAGGAGAGAGGAGGGAGGGATCCCTGCAGTACCCAGAAAGGAGGACCTCAGAGCAGAGAACATGCCTTATAGCAATGCACGAGCTTGTCTGTTCCAAACTGATTGAAGAGAATCCTCTTTTACATAAACACCGTATTAAAAATGTGGGTCTGTGTTAAGAGCTTTGACGTGACAAACACACTGGAGCTTCACTATGACTGCTACGGCAAAAAAATGTCATCTTGCACTGTGCAACCTTTTCAAGCAATGGCATAATTGAACGAAACAGCAGATAGAGAGGCAGTTCCAAGGAAATTTAGTCTCTGAATCTGTTTCCTTTTTGATACATCACTGGAAAAACAATCCATGCATGATGTTCATAAGGCATGCTGTTATTACAGTCCCAGGAGCTGTAGAGTGAACCCATATAGACTGACTTGGCCTTTAAATGATATTCATACTGAGATAGAAATACTGTTTCTTACTCCAAAATGAGAGAGAGCTACAAAAGAATATTTGATATATGGTGAAGAGTTCCATTCACAGAATGAGTCCACCGGCAACCGTTAGAAAATTTTTTTATTTATTTTGTCTCTTCAATGCTGTTTTATAATAATTAGCTCTTTCTTGCTGAACACCCAGCCGTGGTTCTGCATGAGCACATTTCATCCATTGCTCAGTGTGAGGTCTATGTGCCTAATGCACAGATGGTGCGAGTCTGCTGAAGCGCTCAGATTGGCAGCAGATCCCCAGTCCATGCTTCTAGCTTTTCAGGTCTTGGATCAGTCTCCAGAGTTTAACTGAGATGAGTGACTTGTAAGAGAGACTGGTCTCTGATTTGAACCGTCCCGGCGCAGGGGTGTTCAGGAAAGTTTCCTTCTGCCAGAAGGAATTATAATGTTGGGGTAATTTTCTGTTGAACTCATTGCAGATTTTAGCTAAGATAGTGTTGTGTTCTAGAGGCTCTACAAAGAGAGGCGTGCCGCTGCCTCATTACCTATAGAAGCTGTTATATATAGCTTGCCTTGCTCTCTTCATTACCTTTATAGAGGTCTGTGCAAGGGGAGGCTTTAGTAGCTTACTTGAACTTAATGTAAAATTTGTATCTGCATGAGTTCTTCCTACTATTATAGGGGGTCTGAAATTCCTGTCTCAAAAGGCTGTTTGACAGACAAGTTAAAAATAAAAGTTTTCATTCTTACTATTTTTCTCTATGATCGGCATGATATTTATGTGGCTCTTTATTTAAAATCATAATGTTAAAGGGATAAATTAACAAAGGCTTTCTATAAATTTGAGATTATTTATTAAAAAAATTATGCTGATTCATAGAATTGAAATTTCAACTTATTTTTACTAGTTTTATTACGTTTTTTTTTTTAAATACTATATTTATCAGGTTGGATTCAGTTTGAATATGCTTTAGCCAAAGGCAAAGAGTTTTGTACCTCATGCTATTCTCTGATGAACTACCAGATGGACCTAGGGTATATATGGCAATGTTCCAGAATATATTAGGTTCACCCTTTTTAAGGTTGAAGTAGTGGAGAGGTTTATGATTAAGAAAAATATAAAGAAGAAATGTGAGAACTTGATTTTTTTTTTTTTAAAGTGGGTTTTATTTTAAGAATAACAACCCAAATAAATACATTTGGTTTACATTTCCCTGGAGGTCTTGTCTATGGTCTTTGTAAGTCTGAATTTCATTTGCATGTTCTGATTGCTATAGATTCTGATAAGTTTGTCGCTATTTTGACCCTGAATTTTAAGAGACTTTTTATTTCTGACCTATAAAATATTAATATAGTGGTGTGCATTCTTCATCCTTCTTCACACCTGAAAATGGAAAATGTAACTAATACCACAACACTTGTAGGCACAACCTGCATAACTGTAAAGCTGTTCTCTGTGTGCCCTGGGTAAATTCAGTGGTGCTGGTAGGTCTGTAACTGCAGTTTTCTGTGAAAGTGCACTTTGTTACGTTGTTTTTCTAAGACGCAGGAGAAAAATCTGAAAGCAAGGAAACAACTTTTTAATTTTTTTAAAATGCTTTCAGAAGTGTGTAATAAAATTGATAGTTTACCAGAAAGTGGGATTGGACGAGTGGAATGTGTATGAGGCTGGTGTTCTGAAAAGCTGGAATTCTTTCTAAGCATAAATTGGCTATTGTACACTGTTTACATTTGTGTCTTTTGTTTCATCCCTAAGGCGAGGACACCAGTTTGCTGTCTGAGTGGGGTGTGGAAAAGGGAAGTGAGGTCAGGATTACTTTTATAATGGAATTATGAAGGGGTTAGTAGAATGGGCATTTCAGGTATTCATTGAGAAGCTGGAGTCCATTTACCAGAATTAAAATAACGTATGAGATGGGTTAGACTGGTTAGAGATTCCTAAAATACAGTAACAGATTTTTTCATAATACAGTATTTATAAAGGGATGTCCCATTTGGGGTATACCACTGCCACTGCTGTGTTCTATGTGCAACCAAATACCAAAGTTGCAGGCATTAAAAATAGAATCCTCCAAACTAAATTCTGTTGAGTTTACACATTGCTAACCAATGACGAGATATCAGGAAAATTAAATCACTTTTAAAAATGCAGTCTGAGAAATTTGAAGACACATCTGCAAGTTGTCTTTGTAATCCAAATGGAAATTAAGAGATTGTCAAAACACAGGGAGCCTCATTTATTATTTGCAGATGCTACTCTCCCTCTGTTCCCTTAGCAATAAACTGGCATTTTGAAGAGTTCCTTCTTCCAGCAAGCAAAATCAGCTGTAAGTCGCTAAGAATAAGTGGCTGCATTAGCAAAGCTTGCTCAGGCTCAAGGGAAGGGGTGGCCTAATATTACCATAGTTTTAATTACTATTTGACGATCTGAATAATCTTTGGGCAAAACACTGTTCTTGGTTCATTTGTAACTTTTCATTAGCTTTAACATTAATAAAATTTATCCTTTTGGTGCCTATGTTCTGATAGTTTTCATAGAAACTGAGAGCAAATAAAAGATTTTCCTTAAAAAAGCCCCGTACACCAAAACAAAAAACCCCTGAACATTATAGCTAATCAGTTTCCAAGTCCTGCAGTTAGTAAAACACCAAAAAGACTCTGCTAGTTCCCAATGGCTTAAAATTACCTCTGGGGAGAGAGTCAGTAGGTGTTAAATTGCATTGAGAGCAGGTGAGTTTGAAAAATTACATAAGTACCCACCTCAAAATATGCCAGAAATGCAGAAGAAATGTGAAACATTTTCTTCCTATTGTTCTTCTGTTACAAGAAAGATTCAGTTTTACACGTTGTACTCATCATGAGTTGGGATTTTTGGGTTCTCATCCAGTCCCAGGTAAAAGCCTGAGCTAAAACTGCTGTGAAACCAATAAATGATGTAGTCCTGTTATTTAATACTGCATTGCTATCACTATGAAACAAAACTGAACGCCTTAAAATACA
The DNA here is from genome assembly GCA_013396915.1 of Stercorarius parasiticus. Lineage (NCBI taxonomy): Eukaryota > Metazoa > Chordata > Aves > Charadriiformes > Stercorariidae > Stercorarius > Stercorarius parasiticus. The sequence goes on along the minus strand of VWZL01005978.1, from coordinate 162,887 downwards.
TTTTTCTTACAAAGGGGAATTTTTAGATCTGTTTTTGATCTTTGTACAACAGCAGAGGTACAAAGCTGAACTCATGTTTTGTGAAGGTTTGAGTACAAAGTGATAATTATAAAAATTACTTCTTAATTTTAAAGTCCTCTAGACTACTTTGTTAATTATCAACAGTCAGAAGTGTCTGAGGATTCCATCCTACAAAGTATCCCTGATTATCTGCTTTCCTTTGAGTAGGTACCTGAGTGGGCCAATTGACTCTGGCACTGCTTATACTCTCTGTGATGCTAACTGAGGTATAAGTGTTCCCAATATCTTGCAGAATTCAGCCTGAATGTATTACTTAAGAATGAACTGTCTCTGATCATTTTTTTCCTAATGTGCACATCACTACTATGATACATTATGGTTTTCAAAACATCAGCTGCCCTGTCACTTGTCACCCCAGATCTTTACAGCAGTCAGTGATCAAGCAAGTGATTCTGAAAAGCAACAGATACAGTAAACTGTTGGGGTGGTTTTTTCCTTTGTGTTGTTGCCATGAATTTCAAGAATGAAGGCATCTGTGAGTTGCTAAGGAGCAGCTGTAATATTACTTATACATTATATATAGCAGAGAGTAAGACATATTTCAAATACCCAGACTGATTTCTTTGAACATACAGAATGCTCCTTGGGAAGGAGGGTTTTTAAATGTGTTCCACAATGGATCACTTGTGATTCAAAGAAAACAAATGTCTTGTGAGAAAAAAAAATCTCTGGCACGTATTAGAAATAGAAAGTATTAGTATAACTTTGGAAATGGGATACGGTAGTAAGAAGATAGAATTTGCTCCCTCTGGGCAGATTATGTAGTTGTTTGCAACTACTGAAAAATTGAGCTAAAGGAAAATATCTACAGTAATAAAAACTTAGCAATAATAATCACTCACATGAATCAGAGTGGTTATTTCTTTTTTCTTACTTTTCCTGCTTTCACAATCTCTTCATGTGTTTGGATGTCTGTCAAACGGCCCCCCGTCTCCACTTTTATCACATAAATGAGGACATGACATGTAACTTCATGGCACTCATAAAGCCAAAAAATAGAATTATTGAATATGTGAGTGTTATTAGTTGATATTTCATTAGCTAAACAAAGTTATTAAAGCTGAAACTGTGATTCTCTAAAACACATGGAATATTGTTGATGAAACAATATCATTTTGCCTAAGTATTTGTTTTGAAAATTGTAACATTACCCAAAATTTCAGTAAGAAATATACTTTCATGTTTTCAAGCTAGATGATTCCTTTCACACCAGGATGAAATACTAATATTTTTTTGGCTCAATCTGTATGATTTTGTTTTGGTTGGGGAAGGGGAGAATGGATAGCAATGAATGAGCTCAGAGCTCAGCAACAACCTGGGCCGATTTGAAGTAGATGTATAAATTAGAAAAACTCTTAAGTTATCCCATTAGCTACATTTTTATTTGTTATTCTGATATGTTGTTTTGGTTTTGTTTGTTTGATTGCTTTTTTACATTTTAATTCAATAAAAAATTGTAAGGCAAATCTCTTTAGTCTAAGTAAGAGTGAATAGATATCACAGAATCATAGAATAGTTTGGGCTGAAAGCGACCTTTAAAGGTCATCTAGTCCAACTCCCCCTGCCATAAGCAGGGACATCTTCAACTAGATCAGGTTGCTCAGAGCCCCGTCCAACCTGACCTTGAATGTTTTCAGGGATGGGGCATCTATTACCTCTCTGGACAATCTGTACCACTATTTCAGCACCCTCATTGTAAAAAATTCCTTCCTCCTATCTAGATGAAATCTACCCTCTTTTTTTTTTTTTTCTTTTAAAAACATTACCCCTTGTCCTATTGTAACAGGCCCTGCTAAAACATTTGTCCCCATCTTTCTTATAAGCCCCCTTTAAGTACTGAAAGGCCACCATAAGGTCTCCCTGGAACCTTCCCTTCTCCAGGCTGAGCAACCCCAACTCTCTCAACCTGTCCTTATAGCAGAGGTGCTCCAGCCTTCTGACAATTTTTGCGGCCATCCTCTGGACTCACGTCAACAGGTCCATGTCTTTCCTGTGCTTTGGGCTCCAAACCTGGATGCAGTACTCCAGGTGGGATCTCACCAGAGCAGAGTAGAGGGGCAGAATTATCTCCCTCGACCCGCTGGCCACATTTCTTTCGATGCAGTCCAGGATACGGTTAGCTTTCTGGGCTGCGAGCGCACATTGTTGGGTCGTGTCCAGCTTTTTATTCACCCCCNCCCTGGAACCTTCCCTTCTCCAGGCTGAGCAACCCCAACTCTCTCAACCTGTCCTTATAGCAGAGGTGCTCCAGCCTTCTGACAATTTTTGCGGCCATCCTCTGGACTCACGTCAACAGGTCCATGTCTTTCCTGTGCTTTGGGCTCCAAACCTGGATGCAGTACTCCAGGTGGGATCTCACCAGAGCAGAGTAGAGGGGCAGAATTATCTCCCTCGACCCGCTGGCCACATTTCTTTCGATGCAGTCCAGGATACGGTTAGCTTTCTGGGCTGCGAGCGCACATTGTTGGGTCGTGTCCAGCTTTTTATTCACCCCCAATCCTTCTTGGCAGGGCTGCTCTCAATCCCTTCATCCCCCAGCCTGTACTGATACCGGGGGTTGCCCCAACCCAAGTGCAGGACATTGCACTCGGGCAGTAGGTTCCTCAGGCTCATAGAAGGCCAGTAGGTCAGTCAGACAGGACTTGCTCTTGGCGAAGCCATGCTGGCTGTCTCAAATCACCTCCCTGTCCTCCATGTGCCTTAGCATAACTTCTAGGAGGATCTGTTCCATGATCTTCCCAGGCACAGAGGTGAGGCTGGCAGGTTGGTAGTTCCTGATACTCTTGTATCAGAATGAATAAAGCTCTGGAAGTCCCTGTTCCTTTCAGTAACTATCAAGGTGACTTGGGTCCTTGTTCAGCCTTAGGTTGAGAAATCTCAGAGCTACATGCATTTGTTAACACCTAGTTCCCAGCTAAGTGTTAGCAAAGACCAAACATAATTCTTCAGTTCTTACTGCTTTTAGCAGAGAATTATACATTGAACAGAAGCAGCTTTGGTGTCCAGTAGCACCCAAAGCATTATGCCCTGGATGGAATTTCAGAAGTTATCCTGAACCTGTCTGCTGGGCTGGACCCCAGCAGTGTCTTGCAGACACCAGAGTATTTCCGTGTCTTGTTCCCCAACAATCACGGCTCTGAATGCTCTTTTACTTTGAGGACAGCTGTGTATCTAAGCTGCTTCTCTGCATTTGTGATGTACTGTGCTGCAGCTAATAAGTAATCTGGGGTTGCTGGCACATGAAGTGTCTGTTGTAGAAGTAGTGGCTCTGGACGTGGCATCAGATTAGCTCTTTCACAGACAAAGGTAATAGATTTTGGGTGTGTCTGCATGAAGAAAGATGCAAGCACCTGTGAAAAGTGTTCTCCAGTTCTTCCAGTTCCAGGCAGTTAATGCTGAGATAACGTAGTTTCTTTTGTGTAGCTTCAACCTGAGTCTGGGAGGGAGGGGAGTTTTTAGTTCTGACTGCACAGTTTTAAAGGAGCTGGGTTCTGGTAACAGGGTCTGTCAGCAGCCTCAGACATGACAAGCAATGAATCAAGTCCAGGATTCAACCAGGGCCTCCAGTCAGGCATAAAAGGAGAAGGGGCCCGGGGTGGGTTGGATACAGGGCTACAGTGTGGGTTCAACGACCATCCAATTGAAAGGACTGGAGAGAAGCTTTAATATACATCTGAGGGGTCCATCTAGGAGACAGAGTAACTATGGCATAAGGCCAAGACCCATCCAGGGGGTAGGGCTGGAGACAGGCATAACTACACCATAGCTCAGGATTGGGCTGAAATGGAGCCCGTGGGCAGGGGTACAGGCACAGGTTCCCAGTGAGGCAGCTTATCGTCGTTGAGGACTATTAGTGCCACATGGTGACAGAAAGCAAGAGACTTTTTGGAACGATCAAGGGGAATTTGCCATGGGAGACTCTCTCCAAAACCAAGGAGTGGGCAGGAAGAGATTCATTTTCAAAACATTTATTTAAGTTTTGCTCTGTTCTGAAGGTTTTTAAAAATTTATTTAATAAGTTAATTAATTTGGTATACAAGCTTGTAAAACCTGTCTCAAAATTTCACAAGCACTCTAAGTATTTTGGGGTAGTCACTTTCAGAAAAGATGAAGGAAGACCTGCCACAAAGTTTTGGTTGATTTGGTGTCCCAAGCTCAGTAGTATCTTTGAGCAGTAGTTTTACTATCACGGTAATCTCCAACTGGCCTAGACTGATTATAAAGAACTGATTGTTGACGGAGGCGTCCCATCAGCCTAGCTGACCCAAGTGGTCTTGACAGTACTATTGAAATAATAACCACATCAATATGTTTACCTTGGATAGAGAGTTGTTACTGGAATTGTTGAGTTATTTTGTTCCTCTGTTCCAAAGCATATTTCAAGGTAGGAAAAGATAGAGTGTTTTTGGTTAACTTTTGAAGTTCTGGGTTTGAACTTCTGAAGATCTTGTCTCATATGACTTCTATGTCAATGAAAGTATTTAGTGATGGAACTGAGATTGCCACGTCCATGTCCCACGTTTGGGCCCTCTGCCAGCTTGCTGCTGCCTGAAGAAAATGTTTTTTAAAATGGGAGACTGACAGTTTCAAACGAACAGACAAACAGACAAATAAACAGGCAAAGGAACTCTATTATAGTTTAAAAAAATTCAACATGAATTTTATTATTCCTTGTTATTTGGTTAATCTGTGTAAACAGCGCCAAGACCACAGATCCAAAGCACAGATAATTTATTACTCTCAGGAACTTTTTCTGAGTGTAATAAAACATGAGGGCCATTTAAATAAAATTTCAATGTTACAGTGGGCCCCAGTGCCTGCCACAATGTAGCAAGAGCCCTGTAATGAAGGTGCATCTTTCATTCTCTCTCAATTTGTATAGAAATGTTTGACTTTCCCTCACGAATCTTATAGAAAGCAAAGTCAACGTCTCTTTGTGGGAGATGTATAAACATGTCCTTGAAGGCTGAGTGGGGAGGGGCATGTTCTGCTGAGGAGCTGGCAGGTTTTACAATCTTTACCGCATTCAGCTAGTGTCCTTCTTGTGTTGTTTCGTCCTAATGTAACTCTCCGCATCATATTCTCTCCCCTAAAATCTTGCAGTTCATTATACCAGAATAAATATTCATCATTTAGAAAGCAATTTTAATACATTCCTGCCTCGATAAAGAAGTGCTTGGCTATTGACTTCAGAGAAAAATTAAAGAATTTTTTTTTATATGACCTTACAGATTTTACTTAGTCATGACATGAGGCTTTATTCTGTGAGAAATGGCAGGGGTTTACTGACAATTTGGAGAGCTTTTAGTAAAACATTCATGATTAAAGTGCTAAAAATTATTTTAGACTTAAAAGCCAACCGAAACTTGCATTCACTTGGTCAAAGCAATTTAATAAAATGTATTCAAATTAGCTCTTCTTAACAAGCCATGGAGCCTGCCAAATTTTATTTGGAAAGATGAATGAGCGCACACCTTTGCCGATAAGACCCTCCATGGCTATTTGAAATGAGCTTTTGTTAATTGTGTTTGACTCCTAGGTGGGAGGAGGAAATGTTTGCCACAGGGTGCCAAATCCTGAAGTGTGTAGCATTTCCCCATGTGTTCTTGCACTGAACTGCTGCAGTACTACGGCTGAATTAAAGAAAAGGGGAGCAGGCAACAAATAAATTATGCACGCACCTCTTGAATCGTTAGTGAATATTTCTTACACTGTTCCTTGGTAGTTGAGGTGGCTCTCATGCTTCAGGAAAATAAAGAAGTGTGTGAAGTTCTGAGTTATTTTTGATGCCTTTTGTTTAGGAGCTTGTGGGATAAACCTTCCACCAGCAGTAGAAGCAGGGGAGACAGGTGCTTTGAGCCCTGACATGGGGTAAAGCAAAGAGGAGGAGAAAGAGTCGCTTACTCAACTCTATGTGGGATCTTGTACAAAACTCAAAGGGTTTTTTTTGGGGATCGGTTTGAATTTTTTGCTTATTTTTTTAATTACTGACTCGTAACAGCTTGTGAAGCCAGCCTCAGAGTCAGGCTTTCTCAGTGGTAGGACCCGCAATGCCTGTTATAAAGGTTTTAAGTTGAAGTATGAATAGGACTCCTGTTTCTTGTGGTGGTGATCTCCTTGTTAAATGGTACAGGCTTTTGAACTATTCTGGCAATTGGTGGAGAAGAAAAAAATGAAAATGTTTCTTTTTTTCCTATAAATGTACCTACTAGACCACGCTTTGAAATTCCGCAGCTTTCAAACCATTCAAGCCTGGAGGTATGGGAACAGCTTCTTTAAAGAAATGGGGTCTGTGAAAAATCTGCGTGCTTTCAAATTTGGGTTTATAGGACCATATGTTTGCTGTATGATTAGATACACAGATGAAAGTAAAAATTTTCCATCCAGGTTCTCAAACTCTTACCACTATGGCTTACTGTAACTTTGCTGTAGAGTAAAAAATTAACTCCAGTGAATTATTGGTACTTTATTTCTCATTGGTGGGGTGCAAAATCATGGTTGTGTGGATGCAGTGCATCATCAACTTAACTTTTGCTGTGGCTGTTAGATCACAGGACTGTTAGAAAACACTCAGATTTCAATAAGCGCTTAAAGATGTCAAAGAATCACCACTACAGCACTCGCCCTTATACAGCTGGTCAGTGTGGTCTCCAGCTCATCCCTATCACCCCTCTGCCCCAAACCTGCATTACCCCAAACCTGAGCACATACTTGCCTGTGCCCCTACTGTGTATTTTCTTTGCTTGAGGCCTTCTTAATGTTTGTTCATACTACTGAGTGTAAAATTTAATTACAATGAAATTGCATTTTTGCAATGAACTACTATTTTCTCCAAATTTTAAGATGTTTTTGCCTAATTGAAACTCCCAACTGGAAAGGGATTATTTTTAAATTGTCTTACTCCTTTCATGATTGAGTAGCAAATGAAAAGCAATTGCATGAATAAATTTGAAAAAAAGAGAAACCAGGAAAAATCTGGACAAAACAAAAAAAACATTTTCACAAGTAAAATAAATGAATGCTTTAAAATTATTTCTTTTTATTATTTAAAAACCTCAGTGAGAGTTATTTTACAATTTTCTAGCTTATTTGCAAAATCTTGTGAGCATTCTATAAGTTCAATATCATTTGATGCAGGTGTACTACACATGGTCGCGAGTGACGTTTAAAGAAATTGGCACTACTTTTCCCTTCAAAGAATAAAACACAAACACCTGGCAACATCCATCTTTCAGCGTCTGGTCCTTATAGGATAAGGGTAAATATTTGCTTATGGTGGGAAATCTGATAGCTTTGCTGGATTTGATGGTCACTCCAATTTAGTTGCTTTCTTGAAATTTACATTCCTGATTCAAACCATTTGAATCTATAAAACTGATTTCAGCTCTTGCCTTGCTTGTAGGACTGTAGGGCTCCTCTGGTCACTGCAGTCAATTTAACCCTGAATTCCACTGCTAACTGTGCAAATTTTGTGTGTTTCAGAGAAAAATGTAAGAAATTCTGTGGTGATCAGTTGCAGGATAATTTTTTTAAAAAAATAATAATTGGCCTA
>VWZL01005978.1:137163-155204 GCA_013396915.1 Stercorarius parasiticus | reverse complement strand
AAAAAAAAAAAAAAAGATTTTGGGTTATACCTGAGATAAACTTTCTGTGTGGCAATTTTGAAAATCGAGCCCCTCAAAACCACCTAAACTATAATCGGAGGTTCATTAGAAACTGTCTTCTTTGGTAGTGGTTTTCTGCTCATGATGCACTGAATTTTTAAAATAATTGCTCCTCTATGAAGAGTTAAAGCCTATTCCAATTATTGAGTTACTGGTGGCAAGCAAAGCCTGTACTTCTGAAGGAAAAAACCCAAAACCCAACATAAGTGTTGTGAAATTCAAAAGTGATGAAAGCCTATGACAGCTTATGAGACAGGCCTGATAAAAAATTGCAGCTATAACTGTAGTTGTCAGAAATTCATTTGTGATAAATACCCATAAGCTATAAGCATCAGAGCCATATTTTTGGTGGGTTTCTTTAAGGTCTCCATAGGTTTAACCCAAGAAACCTGGCGGTGCTGGTAGACTCAGTCTGGTCTGCAGTTTCTCGGTTCTCGTGCTGGATGGCAGCCAGTGCATTAGCGCTGGATACGCTCCTGCCAGTGCCTGGAATTGCTCCCCAGGAGACAGCGCAGACCCCAGCACGCAGCGTTGCGGAGAGGCAGAGTACTTGAGTAAACTCAGGCCATCTGTTGGTTGCATAAATTAGTTTTCTCCATTTACCCATCTAGCCATAAGGTATCCACTTCTCCCCCTTCCCCCCTGCCAATAATGTGTTTTTTTCTTTATCCAGTTCTAGTAGGATAGAGGTAGGCAAATGCATTTCTTGCTACTTTTTTCTTCTTTACTTCTTGTTGCTTGCATTTCATTGTAGTGTTTTTGTTTGGTTGTTTTTTTTTTTTTAGCACATCAAATTATCTCCTTTATATAGGCTTTCTACTTTGGAAACAGTGAATGGCTCCTCACCAAAGATAACCTTTACTCATGAAGAGCAACGTAATTATAGTGCCTTTCCCTCTTTCCCCCTCTTTTTTCACCTTCCTTTTTTCGCCATTTCAAAATTTTTCTTTTCTCTTTTTTCTTCTGTTCTCACTTATTTTTTCTTCCTCTCCCTCTTCTTTCCTCAGAATACTAACACTATGATATGAATAAATAGATAAGGGACAAAAATGATCACATTAGCATTACTTAAGTGATTTTCTTCAAATGGTATGTTTGTTGTTCAGCATTCAAGGAAGAATTAAATTCAGCAATAATTATTCTATTTCAGCTTCATTAATTTTAAGGTGTCCCCGTTTTACTTTTCTCTCAGCACTCTATGGATGCAGTTTCCTTGAGCCTTTAGCTCAAGTTGAATAGTCTGTCACAAGAAACAGTCAGTTTTGAAGACTTGTGAAATGATTTTTAGTAGCAACTTCTATCTCTCAGGCACAAAGGTGAAGCATTTCTTTCGCAAAGTATGTTTGGTTTTTTCTAGCAACAGTCTTTCTGAAGCTTTCCAGTAAGAACAGAGGACATTTGCCCATTCTATCAAGTCACTTTGCTTATTTTGAATATCTGTTGCTATTTTGATTTATTTCCAATTTTTCCTCTTGCAGATTTATTTGAAAAACAGAGATTTGTATACTGTAGAAGCCAACAACCCTCGTCAGCTAGTGGAAATTGCAGCCAGAGACATTGAAAAACTTCTGAGTAACAGATCTAAAGCCTTGGTGGTGAGTACTAATGGCTTAGGTTTTCTATTAGTATTTAAAAAAAATAATTATTATTGAAACATGCTTTTATTGTTACTTTTGCTACATATGCAGTTACAGGCAGCATCAGCCTGATGTGTACAGGACATGACATGTAGATAGATGGCTCGTGACTTCATGGTAGAAAACGAACTCATTAGTTTGTTGGCATAGGGCAGATGCTTATAATATTGATGGACAGATTAGGAACCATGTCCGAGTAACAAATCAAGTTATAAATAGATGGGAAAATATTCCTCTTAAGTGACGCACATGAATGTTTATGACTTGAAGATCACTGTACTCTACAGTTAGCAGTGATACTGGGGAAACAAGAAGCAGAGCTTTTTTAAAATGTGGTTTAAAAATAATGGTATCTTTGAAGTCATGATGTTCATTTTGGTATCATTGCTAACTACATCTGTTGATATTTGGTCTCTGTCTTTTCAGTTACTCAGTCTTTCTTCATGGTAGCAACTAATTCTCCTTCAACAAATGTAGCCACGTGTGAATCAGATTAATTTCCATATCTATTCTATTTCTGATTTGTTAATTTAATCTGTATTTCAATCATGTTTTGTATCAACCAAGTTAATCCTGAACTACTAGTGTAAAGACCATGCTGCATTGTAACCTCACAGTTCTTCATGCTTTAAATAAGAAGTACCTATTTCTTTAAAGTGCTTTTGCTAGCAGTCCCTTTCTCTTCAATCACGTAAGATGCCGAACCTGGGTAATTTCTTCTTTTCATTCCTCCTCACATCACTCTGACTCGTATAACAGCTTAAAGTGTTTTTCAGAAGATACCGACCAAACACGCACGGGGGGATCCAGATGGATTCATAAACATGCTTTGTACAGAGTAGAGCTATTAGAAATAAGCTTAAATGATGTAACAGCAGGCTAGGATTCCCTGAGCAGTTACATATCCACATAGACTTGCAGATGAGTTTGGACATGTCATTTAAAGTGAAAGAGAGAAAAAAGAGGGATTAATTCACCTAACTGTAGACATCTACTCAGCTGGTCGTCGTAAGCTCCTTTTTGTTCAGTGGGACAAAACAGGCGCTTCTCAGTCAGGACTGACCTGACATGTTCTGAATAAGGCTTCAAAATGGGATGAACTACAGCCCAGAAGTACTGACTTCTCTCTTTCTTTAGCAGAGGAGCCTCGATGTAAATGTCTATGCTGTAGGTGTGTAAAGTTGGAGGAGATGAGTCCCACCCAAGCCTTTTATCAGTACAGTTTCACGCAGCTGAAGAAACTGTCGGAGAGTGAAAATGTTGCTGCACACTATCCTGAGGACTGGTCTTCTTGTAGGCGGTGAGACTTTGCTTAGTCAGTTGTCTGTGCACAGGTACCACAGGAGGTACCTGTTTTCCTCACTTTTCTTCTTAGCAGGAGGTCACTCTTCCAGTTGCCATAGTTTCCCTAGTATGCAATGTTAATACCAGTATTATCCGGGCCAGAGCTTCCCTGCTTTAGTCAAATGAGTGTAAAATAGATATGATTTTTTTGTTTGTTTTCCTGTTTTAACTCAGTGGGCGATGTTTATGTAGCACTCTGTGGACTCTCTATTATTATTATTGAAAAATAAGTCATTTGCAGACCTTTGTGAACGCACCAGTTTTTTCAACATTCTCCCAGCAACCCATGCAGGTCTGATGTTTTTGAGTTATCACGGCCAAATCTTAGATTTTCTTGAGACTCAAGGTTAATGTAGGGGCTTGTGTGTGTCTGTGGTTGTTTGATCTTAAAACTTTTAAGAATATTAAGTATCTCATGCTTACTTCAGAAAACATTCCAGTTTTTCTGTGAATGTGGACAAAGAAGGATGTGTACCTCATTTTGGGGAAGCCCATGGTCATTTTTTGAAAAGGAAAATACAATTCAGTTCCCTGACATAAAAGAAGATTACATTAGTGAAAGGATGTTCCTTCAGTCCAGTTTCTCTTTTTTTTTTTTAAAAAAAGTTTTATAGTCTTCAGAACTTCTCAGATAATTTTAAATGATCAAGTCAATGCATCTTGAAAGCAAATAAAAAGCCCTCCAGATGTCTTAGTGCCTAAAGACTTATGACTTTAAAACCAATTTTATTATTTTGGTGGATATGACTCATGATGACTTTAATGCTTGAGGTTGCCATTACTGCCAGTGCTGCAGTGAATGTACAATACTTATTATTTTTATCTGCATGCCATCATTCCAAGATGCGTATCAGCAAGACTTCTGCATGACATCTTTATCAGTCGTGCCACTTCATTGCAGAGTGAAATTCATCCCCAAAGAGGTGGAAATAACTGCCGCCACACAATTCACACAACTGAATTTGATTTGCCATCCTTTAAATACTGATCATTGATGCTTCTTTTTAGTGTTGGAATACCTCTAATTTTTTTTTTAATTACTTTTTTTTTTTTTAATTGCCTGGGAATCACCAGAATTTATAAATATTAATTACATGATTACAATACATATGTAAGACCCTTTTTGCAGCAAAGTGATTGAAATGATCTATTGAAACATTCCTCTACTCCAGTTCAAGGACACAGCTGACTTACAGAAGTTGTCAGGTTTCAGATGTTTGCCAAAACCTTCTGTGAACTTTGTGTACTTTTAATGTCCTAATTATATATATATATTCCTAATTCTATATGTATATAAATACATATNTGGTAACCTACTGTAAAACTATTGAGCAAGTGATATTTAATTTCTCTCTATATATCCTAGTTTAGTTTATTGCTTTCTTTTTTTTTTTACTTTTAAAAAAAGTAATATTTACATATATTTTAAAAACAAGAATTTATCAAAACCGCTTTCTTCAGAACAGCTTTCCAGGGTGGTTGATCATAGATGCTTCCTGAGAAAACTTACTTTTTCTTTTTGTATCAAAAGCCAGACACAGCTAAAGCCAATGCATTAAAAAATGAGTATAACCTCTCAAATTAGTAAAAATGACTCAATGTTGATTAAGTTTTTTAATATAACTTTCCTTGTTTTATTTAGCTTCTGATTTCTGATTCTGAGAATTTCTCCGCCATTATCAAGGTTAGATGTTCTGGGGAGTTCGGTTGTTGTTTCTGTAAGAAAATGTATTTCTGATGTATATTCATGTACCCAGGGGGTTAGTCTGACTTAAAAAAAGAAAAGAGGAAAAGGCCTAAAAAGCATTACTCAAGGCGAAAAATACCCTTTCTTAATCGCAGTCCTAGACAGATCTCTTTGCTGACTCATATTCTACATGCTTATTAATTTTGGATCACTTCATGTTGCTTTCTCTTGTGCTATCACCTGACCTTAAGAGCTCCTAATGGCTTAGATATTTATACTGGCTTTTCTATTTCTAGTTATCCCGGATTTATGTCAGAGCTTTCAATGACTTCTGATTTTAAACCTTCCTCTAGATTATTTTTATACACAGGAGACACTCACTTATTATCTCCTCCATCTGAACTATTACTTTCTACTAAGAGAATTTCTTCACGTTCTCACCTTTTTTTCAGCCATTTTGTAAACTTTATGTAATGAAGCTGAATTATTTATCTGAAATTTAAGTTTTCTTAAATTTACTGGGTCACATTTTCTCTGAAATCAGGAGTGGGGTTGAATGGAACTGTTACTAATGACTGCACAGAGGGTTTTACCGTTGGGGCTAATAAGACTCAAAGTGTTAATTAAGACCTGAATCCTGAAAAGAGTATGATACAAGAGGATCATACATCCTCCAGTGATGCCACGAGGAAGGTGCCAGTTAATGACATCAACACTGTCATTGTGCAGAGACTCGCGTAACCCAGGGATGCCATGATTTTCTCTAGGCATGCTACACAAACAATCTTTGGGCAAGGTTATAATAAGCAAATATTAGTGATGACTTTTCTAATAATAACTTGGCTTCCCCTGAGCTGCAAGAGCACCTTTAAATGAAAAATAACTCTTGCATTCCAAATGATTTTGGTTTTCATGCAACTCTGTGCTAGAAAAATCTCTAGCCATGACTTAAAGGTAAAACTACGTAGTGGTTCTGTACGCTACACACAAAAGCCTTGAGTAATAAGGAAAAGCTTTGTGATTTCATTTCTGGTGTATACGAGGAAAGATTATGATGAAAATTTGGACAAAGATGTCTTGTCCCAACGTAAGGAAAAAAGTCTATTTTTATTTTTTCACGTGTATGAATTTACGCTTGGAAGAAGCTTAAAAATGGTGGTTAAAATAGGTACCTAGCTGGGGAAGATGAAAGGGGAAAGTCCTGACTGGAACTCAGAGGGCTTTCCTAGGTAGCCATTATGAGAAAATGTTAGCCATAGAAGAAAAAATTAGGATGAAAAGAAAATGGAGAATTTTCTAGGAAAGTGTATTGGAGGAAGAGAGGAGTATGAGTAGTAAGGGTGGAGACAGGCAACAGCCTTATAGTCAAGGACATCAAAGATTGTCTTGCAGTACAGCCTGTTGTTCAAATGGTGAACATTTCTTTTTTGGCTTACTGTTGTTTACCATTGCATATTTGCCTGGCCTAACTGTACTGAACACACACTATTTCAATATTATGGAATTTCCATATGCATATCATAGAATCGTAGAATCATAGAATGATTTGGGTTGGAAGGGACCTTAAATATGGTATGCATATGGTCCTGCAAGGAGCAGGGAGTTGGACGTGATGATCCTCATGGGTCCCTTCCAACCTGAGATATTCTATGATTCTATGATTTTATGGTATTTTGGGCAAGTTAATATTCTTTCTCTACATATCTTGCTGAACAGTGGTGTACAGACTAGCTGTGCTACCATTGCAACCTGCATTTCCAGGGGTGCAATGAAAGATGGGTGGAGATTTCATGGAAAATATATCTTGCAGTAACTACGGGTAAAACTCACAAAGGTTCTTGGACATTTTTCAGGTACACAACCTTTCCAAGGGTACCAACAAATAGTATGCCTAGTCCTCTGTTTTATAGTTCCCACCCCATTCATCACTGCGATAGTTTTCTGGAGCTATGTAGATCATGCTAATAGATCATAATCTTTCAGTTCAGATGGAAACTAAATAATGTAAACGAAATATTTTCTATGTAGAAGAAAGTGAGGATACTTGTATTTGGAAGATATTATTATTTATTTGATGAGTATTGTTAGAAATGCTAGAGTAAGTGACACTGTAATATATCTATAGAAAATGGTTTGAAGATGTACAAATATTTTATCTCTGACTATAAAAATAAACACTTAAACCCAGTAATATATGAGATGTATTTACTATATATTTCTTTATTACTCATGTAAAATAAATGATCTTAAGCTTTGCAAAGATCCTAATTCTTGTTGGCACACTTTAAAATTTAAAATTGTAAATTGTATTTTTTAGAAAGGCGTATTTTAAAAAGTCAGTGCTTTGCAAACGGTTGTTCTGGGGTTTTGCTCTCTTTTTATGCATTGTGTCATGAGAGAAATGAAGTATGACTAATCTTAAAGTAATATTTGATCCAGTGCTACACACTAAACCACTAAACCAAAGGTGCAGCTTCCCCCTTGTGCAGTATGAAGTCATTAGTTGTGCAGCCCTTGGCCTTCCTCTGCCCATCTGAGCAGCCCATTACTCATTATGTACTGAGGAACATCCTTAATCTTCTACAGCAGGAAAATCTGCAGTTTTACCCTCTTGCTCATTTTTGCTGTTATATTTCAACTGAAGAGAGTAAGCGAGCTTGGATTTCTTAGGTGACAGAAAATTAAAATTAAGATTTTATGATGAATAAAGAACACCTACTAACACTCTTTGCAAGCACAGCCTACAGAAGATTTTGGAAACAGGATCAAAATGTTCTATTTCTTCCTTAGATAAGGTCCCTTTCTGCATTCCTAAATTATTTAACTGTTGGCTCCATGTTTATGTAATACGTTGAGATGAATTCTACTTGTCCTCCTATGCAAGATTAAGAAGTATACATATTCTCCTGCAAATCTTCTTTTCCATAATGAAATATCTCTTTCTGTAAAGCTTCAGTGACAGTAGCTTATTGTCAAAACTATGTTGTATACTCGGAGTTTTTTTATTAATAAACTTTTGTTCTATTATTGCCCATATTCATAACCATTTGTGTAAAGAAAACACTCAAGGTCCACTAGAATACATTTCACTGGAGAATGAGAGACATTCATATTTTCACTGCCAAACCCCTGCTTAATATTTCTTTGTTTTGCTGTGTGGTTATTTGTTTTTGCTTTTAGCTGTTAAACCCTTACATTAAGGTCATTCAAGGGAAGGTACTAGTCAGTACACTTGACTGCTTGGGCTGTGTGTAGACAAAGACAAGGTACATGTAGGTTTGCATCTTATTGTCTAGATATCTTCAGACATCTCCACCAGAGATATTGTATCTTCATTCTAGCCTTTATGCCTTGGTTTCTTCTGAAAACTAAGGGAACTGAGTTTCCATGGAAACTGAGGCACAGATTGTGTGCTAGGAGACAGGTTCCCTCTACGTGCTGTTGGGAAATGTCCAAGGTGCACAACTGTGTCTGTGAATGAGGAGCTCAGAATGTTTATCTGCTAGTTTAGATGCAATTTCAACACAGCTGTGCAAGTGTGTCCAGATCCCATAGTATTTCCCTGCCCGCCTGAAATAAGGCTTCAATGTCTCACAATACAACTGGGAAGCTTAAATAAACATGTGTTATAACATATTTGGAGATTCCTGGGCGGAGATGCTGTGCACTTTAAATAGGGTTGGGAATTTTTCTGTAGCCTGAAAGACCTGTAAAACTAAAATAAATTTTGTAGGTGTGCTTGGTACTATTGATTTTTGGAAGGGGTCCAGAACTCTATCTGGAGTTTTGTTTGGATGTCTAAAACCAACCTAACATCCTCGAAAACACTCTGGGACACCTACTTTCTGGTCTGCTAATCTTAAATTGCCTATACTAACAAGATCACAGAATCATAGAACCACAGAATGGTTCAGGTTGGAAGGGACCTTAAAGATCATCTAGTTCCAACCCCCTGCCATGGGCAGGGACACCTCCCACTAGACCAGGCTGCTCAAAGCCTCATCCAGCCTGGCCTTGAACACTTCCAGGGATGGGGCGTCCACAGCTTCCCTGGGCAACCTGTTCCAGTGCCTCACCACCCTCACAGTAAAGAATTTCTTCCTGATTTCCAATCTAAATCTACCCTCCTTCAGTTTGAGGCTGTTACCCTGTGTCCTACCATTACACTCCCTGATAAAGAGTCCCTCCCCATCCTTCCTGTAGGCCCCCTTTAGGTACTGGAAGGCTGCTATAAGGTCTTCTCGGGGCCTTCCCTTCTCCAGGCTGAACAACCCCAACTCTCTCAGTCTGTCCTCATAGCATAAGCGCTCCAGCCCCCTGAGCATCTTCGTGGCCCTCCTCTGGACCTGTTCCAACAGCTCCATGTCCTTCTTGTGCTGAAGACTCCAGAGCTGGATGCAGTACTCCAGGTGGTGTCTCACGAGAGTGGAATTGAGGGGCAGAATCACCTCCCTCGACCTGCTGGCCACGTTTCTTTTGATGAAGTCCAGGATGCGGTTGGCTTTCTGGGCTGCAAGTGCGCATTGCCTGCTCATGTTGAGCTTCTCATCCACCAGCACCTCCAAGATATCTTTCCACTCTTTAAAAATACTCTATAGGTAAATCTGAGTTGTCCACTCATTTAGCAGAACTTGCACTGGGCAGCATCTCTTGCTTTTGGGCTTTGTTGCAACCCAGCTGCCAGTCTCCTGAGCTCCACTAGGAATTCCAAAGAAGCTTGAAGAGTCACACCTAACAGTGGAGTTCAGTGGAGTGGAGCGTGGTAATCTAAAGATTAGAGCTAATCACTCCTAAGGACTTGGGCCAGGTCTCTGAGGTGAAAATATCTGTGCATACGTATAGATATCTGGATCTGGACACACTTGCACAGGTGTGTTGGAATTGCATCTAAACTATATTTCAGTGTGCATACTGGAAATATGTTTATTTCCAGTTATTTTCTAATCTAAAAAGTAAATGGACAAATCATCTCACCAGGGAGGAGGATCTGCAACTCAGTTCTTTTCCTTCCCATTTAAGTCCTCTGATCACAAGGCTAAAGTCTTCCAATCCATTGTACAATCTGCACAAAAATCAGGTTTTGATGCTAACAATTGCCCTCCACCTTCACTATCATCCCTTCAGATGTGTTCAATCCATTTATTCTTATTCTCAGGCTCTGACGGCCAGAGTCCTTGCCTTTTTACCTTAAAATCAGGTCATTCTCCAGAAGTGTAGTTTGGATCCTCGTAAAGTTGAGGGCAATCCGTGATTCTGAATTCCCTCATTATTTTGCATAAGATGACAGGGTAAACACTATGATTTTGTCCTTAGAAGACAGTTATGAACTAGGCTTGAATTGATGGAGGCACCTGATATTTCCTATTAGTTCCTTATGCATGGGTGTGATATCCATAGAACCAACAGAGTAAAGGAGAGGCCTCAGCTTTACCATTGGGTTGTGGTAGCATCAGAAGGTTCATCAACTTAAATTATCTTTCCCTTCCTTTCTTTCTTAGCTGATTTTAAGAATGAAAGCATTGTTGAGAACTGATTTCAAAACTGATTTCAATACAAAAAGAAGTGTCACTCACATCTTGATAAATTTGCTGCTATTTTCTCTTTACTTTTATTTTTTATTTTCAGGTGTTTCTACCTTTTGTCTCATTTGCCAATTAGAGGCAGTGTTATACAATTGTATTGGAAAAGGCTCGAGTTGGAGAAATTCATAGAAGGAAAATGAATTGTGGTTAGTGTCCCAGCAAGCAACGCTTTCCCACACTTTATTAGTATTTTTTTATTAGTTGTTATATGAGAAGCTGGCCATCATAAGGAAGCTGGCAATGGACTTTGTGTCCTGGATTGTTTACTAAAATAGTTTCAGATGTGACTTCTAAGAAGAGGAAGTCTACATGGATGGAAAAGAGCAAATTAACGAGAGTAAATTACTGGTCAAACAGATGAACAAAGTTTTGTCCATGTGTGTTTTTGTGCAATGTACACGGATTTTGTGTTATTTATGAAACATGCTCATTTTCCATTTGGAATTGTTAGGCTGTGGCTGTTTCTTCTCTTTAATATTTCAAGATATTTTATTCTTTTATTTTAACTTTCATTTCAAGCTGTAGGTGGCTCTTGGGCTATGGGAAAATTTAGTGAAAAGATTGCAGAAAATGTGTACCAGCATCACAAACTAAATGGCTTTAATTGTGCCACCCACCAGAAAAATACTGATGTTTTGGAAAAATACAAATAAAGTAAACTTTTCTCTGTATAAGGACTGTAAGATCATGCATACCGTATGTTTTTACATGGCAGTATGTCTTGGTTCTTTAAGTCTTTTCCATTATGTATTTGGGAAAATTTTAGTTAGGGCTACCAAGATGATTAGGGGACTGGAAAACCTCTCTTATGAAGAAAGGTTTCTTTTTCTAAAATCTCTAAAAAGATTTGCATCTTTTTAGTCTGCAAAAAGATGACTGAGGGAGGATCTCATAAATGGTTATAAATACTTAAAGGGTGGGTGTCAGAAGGATGGAGCCAGGAGACAGGACAAGAGGTAATGGGCACAAACTTGAGCATAGGAAGTTCCATCTAAACATAGGAGGAATTTCTTTACTTTGAGGGTGGCAGAGCCCTGGCACAGGCTGCCCAGAGAGCTGGTGGAGTCTCCGTCTCTGGAGACATTCAAAACCCGCCTGGACGCGTTCCTGTGCAACCTGCTCTAAGGCGACCTTGCCTTGGTGAGGGGGTTGGACTAGATGATCTCCAGAGGTCCCTTCCAACCCCTATCATTCTGTGATTCTGTGATTCTGTGACTCTAGGTTTATTTATATGTTTACTTTTTATATCTTTATCGATCCTCTATAAACTGAGTAATTCACTGAGATGGAAAATTTCTAAATTTTATTTCTGGATGCTTCCTGCAAGCATTCAGAATAGACATTGTCATCTCCTTTTTGCAGCATTAGATTTAGATTTCAGTCCATGACCAGAGCTGATTCAAATAACAGAAATAGCTACCTCAGATATGGCAAGAACTTTACAGGTGGGTTTAAAACTGATACTGCACTTTTAAAACTGGAGAATACACTTGGAAAAAGGTTTTAGATATGCTTTTTTATACTATAATACTGAGTCCGTAAAGTTCAAATATGTTCAAATACAAAGTTCAAATATGAACTTTGCTCAAATCTCCAGATGTAAATGTAGCTTATTTCGAAAGTCAGCTGTAGTTGCTGAAGCTAGCGAGACGTGACACTTATGAAGTCAAACATTTGTCAGCTTGTCCACGTCAGGTGTTTGAATTTGTTTTTACTTGTCTTACCTTGAGTCTTATTTTATTAACAAAAATCCAGGTTGTATAAATGCAACATTATGCCTCAGAGGATAGGTTCACATAATTCACATACCTTACAAGGCACCATAAAAGTCTGGAAAAATAAATCAGAGGGCTTGCAACGGAAGCTCTTACAAATACCGCCTGTTTCCATGATTTTTCTTTCCAATGTTTACTTGATTTGGCTTCTGCAGATCTTATATTCTTGTTGACAGATAAAGAGGGGGTCATCCCTCCCACTTCCCATACCCTCACAGATAGCCATTAGTCATCATTTTGATTTTTGTGGACTTGAGTTGTATGTAGTGCTGAAATTTCATGTAGTACGCTAGCTTAGAGAGACACCTGCTGAATCTCCGTCCTGCTAGCACAGTATTGCAGTTAGAGCTTAGAAGTGTGACTGATGATGAAAGCTAAAAAGAGCTTGTGGCAAATAATATTATTGGATGATCAGCTTCACAATTTAACTTTTCTTTCTCCTGACACAATAGATTGTTACTGATAACATAGCTGCTTTGTTGCTTTTGCTTTTGGTGTGGAGAAAATTAAGGAGCACCAATAGCTCTAGCAGTTCCCTCCCATTCAATCCCCTTTATATATTCATTCAAGCAAACTCCCTTACAAAATGAATGGCCATGGCTAATTTTCTAGAGGTTGTGTTGTTGTTTTCTAAACTCCCTGTGGGGGATTCTTCATGTGTTTGTTACAAGCAAGTTCCTTTGTCTGGGTTTATGGATACTGAAATTTCATTTGTGGGAGATGTTCTGCAGGTGCATAGCCTCATTAAAGCGAGCATTATCCTAAGCTGGAGGGTTGGTGTAGCAGCTGTGAAAGGTGAAATCTTGCTCCAAATAGCTCTTT
Source organism: Stercorarius parasiticus (assembly GCA_013396915.1). Lineage (NCBI taxonomy): Eukaryota > Metazoa > Chordata > Aves > Charadriiformes > Stercorariidae > Stercorarius > Stercorarius parasiticus. The sequence goes on along the minus strand of VWZL01005978.1, from coordinate 142,297 downwards.
TGGTTTCCTTTGGTTATAAAGTAACTTTTTCAGCTTCAGAAGCTCAGATTTATAAAGAAAACAATGCAACCCAAACCTCTGTTGTTGCTTTTCTTGGATTTGTCCCAGTTTTTGTCTCCAGGGCTTTGCTACCCTTCTTAGCTGAGGCTTACCCTCAGGCAGCTTCTTCTCCTGCAGATATTTTTGTTTTCCTTGTATGTGCTTCTGCCTGATAGGCGAAGAGATCTATTTTCTTGCTTATTTCTTGGTCTGATGACTTCCATTCAGATCCTCTGCCCAAGAAGCAAGAAACACATTGATGCACTTATTGGTATAAGACTGTTTTTCACTGTGGCTAGTTGGAAATTTTACAGAAGAATGATTTTCCATGGTAAAACACGTATTTTTCAAAATAACAATATTTCATGCTAGTAGTTTAATTTGCTCAAATTTATCTGGCTTAATGGAATGTTACCTGTCTAAACAGACTGAAGAAGACTATAGGAGTTCTTGGTATTGCAACCCTAATGCTGTTTATCCAACCCTCCCAAGACTCCTAATTTTTCCTTCAGTCACTAAGTTTACTTTTTCAACCACAACAAAATAGAAATTTAAAATTTTAAAATCCTCTGTGAAATAAAACCTCCCCTTATTTGCTGAAAGCTCTATTAAACGTTACTGTGAAGAACCAAGTGGTGTTTTCAGTGGTCCAAACTTGCACACACAAGTTATACATAAACTGTTGTACAGTAGTTATGTGCTGTATACAACTTTCTGAGCCTAGATTCTGCCTTTGTGAGGCCTTTTTTCCCAGGTCTTGGATAATTCTGGGACTCTTTCCTGCATCTTCTCTTGTCTTTTGGTATCTTTTCTTTAAGAGCATTGATAGGTGACTGTATGCATGATTTCAGTGGAATGCTTTGTACCATTTGCTTCTCTTTTTCTGTGTTCCCCACATTAAAAGTTCAGATTACATTGTGTTGCTACAGAATCACACTGTGTCATGTTGATTTGTTCACCCACTTCACCTATTAAATACTTTTCAGGGTACCTGCGTCCAAAACACACTCACAGTTTTCTAAATATGCTATGAAATCTGTAAATTCCTGGCTCTATTTCTAATGATACATTCAACTGGATAAAAACGCATTTTCTTTGAATGAGATCATTTTAGCCTGTGCATTGTAGACTACTTTGTATAATAGCTGTACAGTGAATAAGGAAGGTTTCTACAAAGTAAGTCTTCCTACTGAAGTCCACTTGTCACGTAGTGCTTCCACAGGTTTCCTTACCCAATGATGGCTTCTCGGAAATGTTGCTTCCCATACTTCTAGCAGCCTTAAATGTCGATGTTGTAAAAAAGACAACTACTTTTTTTTTTTCTAGTAGACAGAATGCATTAGTAATACAAACACTTTTAAAAAATGAAAAGAGATTTTTTTATTTCTGCCTTAATTACTAAAATTCTTTAAAATGCTTACAGAAAATGTTGCAATTCAAAAGAGTTGTAATATACCAATTTTTTTTAAATTTTCAAAACTTTTGAATTGTAATTCAGTTCAGTTTGCATTTCAGAAGGCAGAATTAAAGCATAAACCCAGGTGAAAGCTAGATTATTTAAAATGGAACACTTCTTAGTGGTTATGTACAAAATTGTCAAAGACTTTTGCGTCTCCAGGCTTACCATTTCACTGCTCTGAGCTCATGGCATTGTTCACTGTGATAATCAGTGCGTAAACTTGGGAATAGATCTTTTGGGGCAAGGCAGAGATTTTATCAGGGAACAGCAGAAAGAAGTATCTGACATGCCCTCTGTTTTTCTGTGCCTTTTTCACATGTTCATCTTCCTTGTTGCTCCTTTTCCTTCTTTCCCTGCTAGTAGGTATGTGGAAGGGGGAAGTTACAGAATTATCACGGCTCTGTTCTGCATTGAATGAGGTTGGTGATACTTGATACTGTTTAAGTATATGAGAGAACTAACGAAATTTATTCATTAAAGTAGAACCATTCTGGTTTCCTGGTAGCTGAAATAGCAAATTACATTTATCACCAGTTTCAAGGTCTACAAAGATTTTATTTTTTCCCTCTGGCAAAATACTAAGACCTAATGTAAAAAAATGCATTTTTTTAGTGGGAGTGATAACTGAAGCCAGGGAGTAGTGTATGGAATAAGAGCATAGCAAATGCCCTGCTGGGTTGAGGTGACCGGTGTAGTCAGTATTATCTCACGATGTTGGCATGGGGCGATGCTGGGTAAGAAAAATATAGAAGCCTTGCCAGTATCCGTGGTCCGTTATGCAGGTAATCCCTCTGTGTTCATAGTTTTTGGATTAGAAATTTCAGAGAGGACATCTCTGCCTGTTCCTTTCAGTAACTATTAGTGAACTTACCCATAAATCTACCTAGCTCCTGACCTGCCTGTACTATCTAATCATTTTACGTAAGTATTTGGAAGAGCAGAGGCTTAGGTAGAGTGCAGGAGGTTCTTCTACCATGTTTTGGGTGCACGCACCGTGCTCCAGGTCCTCTTGTAGAACATGATTCATAATAGAACAGAATAGAGTAAGATAGGGTAGGATGGGATGGAATGGGACATTCATCTTTCAGTACATAGCTTCTCTAGTTTCTTTACTGACTTCAGACATAATTCTTCGGCAGGCCTAAGATCAGAAGATCATTGCAAAATGTTCAGATGCTGCAACTCTATGTGTAGTGCTAGATGTTCAGACAAGCACTTCTCAACAAGAAAAATCAACAGTAAATCACTACCATCCAGACAAAATATTTTAAATAAAAAAATAAAATAACTTCAGATCTAAATAAATGTGATCCAAATGAAATCTTTTAATTATTTTTGATGTATTTTTTACTTTGGAAAATAAGCCTATTTAAATCTTTTTTTTTCCCTAATGAGAAATTGTAATACTTTGCTACAGTGAAAATATTCATTTCCTCCAGATGTTTTGTCCACCTTTTTCTTGGTCAAATTTTTAATAAGATTGATCTGAATGCAATAATTGTTACTGTGGAGCCAGAGTAAGACTAAATTTTAAAATGCCAGTTCTGACTGATGAAATGCGTACACGCATCAGACTAACGTTCAACGTCAGTAGAACTCTTGCTGCAATAAGGACCTACCTATTGAATTGCAGAATGGGCATCAGAATCTGATTTTTAACCCATTTCAAAATCTTGTTCTTTGCACAAGTAAAAGATAAACCCCCACATTTGGGTTGGTTGCTGCTCATGTAGTTTGATACATTAACATTCAACGATGAGTATTTGAATAGCCTTTTCTTCCAAACAGGCTTCCTGGTTTTCTTTTTTCCCTTTCCGTAAAGGACTCTGTTTTCTGAGTGTTACAGTAGCCATCTACAGCATGGCCATAATGTTTATTTTATAGTTGCAGTATCCTTAAATGCAATGTAGGGCTGGATAGCAGTATGGCTTCAGTAGTATAACACATTGTTTCCTGGAATATTTGAGTTTTTTCCTCAAGCATTTTGGTAGCACACTTTGTGTCAGTATTTCAAGTGTGCAGCTAATTGGGACCCTCAGGAAAGAATGCAGGTAAATCTGGGACTCTTGCAAGTAAGCTTTAAAGGAATCAGATCAGCAGGGCCTGAATCCTTGGAAACAGCTTGCAGCAGAGCCAGTTGAGAAATACCAAATTTCTGTCTTCATGAAAGTGTGAAGAAGATTCAGGTAGCCTGTCCACCTGACATCATTCTTTCATAGGTTTTTCTCTCTTACCAGTTTAAGGTGTTCACCTGCCACCTTTATCATATCTTTTGGGCTTTCCAGTGGAATTTCCATGTTAGAACTTTCCTTAACAGAGCTCCTGTCAGCTTTCTTTGCAACATTGACTTTTGATGTAGTTGTTAGTACAAAAGGCAAAATTCCCCAGGAACCCAGCAATCTCCTTGCGCCAGAAGTCTCTGTGGAAAAGCTCAGAAAGAAGGATACTCTGAAGGAAAACAGTGTGATAAACTGTTTTGTGTTATTTCCTGAAGGTCTAAATTGCAATTTTTAACTTTCTGTGATCTAACTGTAAATTTGATGATAAACAAATGTAAGCATCACCTGCAAAAAGCATTATTAATCAGTAGAGCCTGAGGTGCTTCACATGTTTTTTATGTTAATCCTTTTGTTGAGTTAAAAGATTTCCTTTGATGAGGAAGCTTCAAGAAAACAAGGTGATGGCACATTTTATGATGTGTAAATGTGATGAAAATATGGTTTCTTCAAAGTCCAAGGGCTGTCCAGGAACATTTTTCGCTCCCTTTTATGCAGCTGCTTGGCAGATATAAATTGATGCTCTTCAACTAAATTCCTAAAGGGCTCAGATTTACTGTATATTTGGATTTGATTTATGAACTCACATGGAGGTGGAAGTGGTCCCCAGTGGTGTCTCTACAAATATGTTTACATGTCTGCTCCTAGTGTTCAGATGGAAGGAGGCTCTCGCTGTACTAGCTCCAAAGACTGAAATGTGTCCAAAATATGCCCGATTTTAACACACCTGACTGTCCTGGTAGAATCAGAAACAAGGTGTCACCTAAGTCTGGATTCCACCTTTGGGATATGGCCATGAGAAGAACACAGCTGAAAGACAGACACATACCTGCTAAGCACAGGATGTTGTGGAATAATTACTAAATTGGCTAAAAATACCAAAGTACAGCATTGTTCACACATTAAGGAAAAGTATAAAATCAAGAGGCTTCTGAGGTAGAGAGCAGCGGCAGCTGGTATGCAAAGAATTCAACATCTGCGATTCCCTATGCAATATTGCTTGCGAAGCAACACGGGGAATGGAGTGGGATGGAAATTCTACGGCCAAGCCCTGTGATAATCCAACAGATATGGGAACGAGACGGTACTACAGAACCAATAAGCTGCCTATTTGCCATTTTGAGACAACAACATTTTGACAAATTTTGATGAAATGCTGTCCTTTGTGAGAACTTTGCTCATTATAATGTCATTATAATACCAAAACACACCTCCATCCCAAAGGCTACCCGCCTCCAACGTGCAACCACTCCTCCTTTAGTCTGTGCCCTGAATTTTTCGTAAACTATACCTTTAAATGTGAAGCGAGAGAATTTTACACCAATCATAATTAAAGTATTTATGACTAAAGTCACTCAAA
>VWZL01005978.1:0-137137 GCA_013396915.1 Stercorarius parasiticus | reverse complement strand
GTGCTAGTTCATGAGCACGACTAGACTGAAGGTGCAGTCCACTATTACTGTATCCAAATCGTAATAGTTTAATACATATTAAACACGATTGGATTGATAGAGCTGAATTGGGCATCACTCAGAATTTAAACCTAGCCGCACCTAGCCTCCCACCTCGGTGAGGAGTGTTAGAACGCAAGGGGGTTTATCTTCTGCCAAAACCGCTTTGCCCCTTTCCACGCAACAGAATTTGTCGTAGTCGGCAGGATTGCTATGGATAAACTGCTGCAAAAATATGATTGTGCCCCTTCCCAGGCTGTGAAGGAGTGGGCCCAAAAATTTTGGAAGGATGAAAAGGAAGTGGTGGAACGTATTGAAGAGTGTCGGGCTTCACTAAAGCTCAGAGTGGGAAAAGGCAAGGGTGTGATCTGTGTGGTGTTAGGCGCCTGTTTATCTTGCACACAACAACAAGCTAGGGAAGCCCCTGCTCCTAATCTGATCTCAGCTGTAGAATATGCAACACTGAAATCAGAGAATGAGGTGCTGAAGTCATCATTAGCTTTTCAGAAGGAGACAGGAGAAAAATTAAGAACTCAAGTTGATAAGCTTGTGAGTGAAAATGAATGTTTAGGAAACCAGAATGCTCGACTTGGGAGTGAAAATCTCCAACTTAAAGGTGAAAATCTCCAACTTAAAATGTTATTGGAAAGGGTGACTGGGCTCTTAGATAAAATGCAGCCCTCAACCCAGGTCCAACTCTTAAGTTAATGTGTTATCCAAATTCCGGAATCCAGACTGGAGCATTTTGGTCTAATAGCGAGGATGAGGAAGAAGATGAGGAGGAAGGGACTTTTACTTTGAAATCCCAAGTCTTTCCTTTACTTCCTCTGGTTAAAACTGAAACCGTGGCTGATGATGATGATGAAGTCCGCACCACTGTGCGTACTGTTCCATAGACACCAACTGAACTAGCGAAAATAAGGGAGAAATACTCGAGGCGGCCAGAAGAGTCAGCTGTTGAGTATGTGTGTTGAGTTTCTTCTGAAGGGGGAGACAGAATTATGTTGAGTGAGGAGGAAGCAGGAGACTGTGGGGGACCAGGAGTGTTAGAACGCAAGGGGGTTTATCTTCTGCCGAAACTGCTTTGCCCCTTTCCACGCAACAGATGTCTTACACAGATGCAACTGAAATCCTCTGGAGCATTGCCATTTAGGTCAATGTTGCAAGATGATACCTTAATTTTCTTGGGATCAGAGACTGAAATCTTCTACTTAAAATTCGTAGCTATAGAGATGTGGGTTGGGTGTTTGGTTTTTTTTTTGTTTGTTTTCTTTGTTTTTTGGTGGTTTTTTTTTTGTTTGGGATTTTTGATAAGTTTTTCTTTTTTAATGTGTTTGGAAGAAGATTCTACAACTCAAATGGCTGTCTAAGAAATTAGGGATCTGAGATCAAATTTATCTTCTGTCTAAGAATGTTTATGTTTGTCTTCCATCCCCCAAAAGAGTGCTCTGATCACTTTATTACAAGCTGGACTGAACGGAATTACACTTTTCTTCCTTGGTTATTCCTTCATCCTACCAGTGCTGATCCACTGTGTGAGGAATGGAGGATTCATGGAGTCAGGAGGGAGGATAACACGAGGGCTTGGATCTTAGTTTCTATAGCACTCAGCTAGATGAGAGTAAATTCTTTTCCCATTGGTCTTTGTATAAATTTGAACATCATCACCATCTTCTTTACATTGCAAGACATCTCAGAAAAAGTATGGCAGTTGGTCAGAATGTGTACTAGGCACAGTACCTCTGAATTAAGCACCATAGATGCCTATTTGAAGTGTAAATAGCTGCTCTTGCACATCTGCTAATGCCCAAAAGTCAGACATACAGTTACCTAGGGAAACCTCTGCTCAGATTCTCTGAACCTTTGAAGGCAGCAAAGCTAGTAAAGAAGGTTTTTCCTACTTAGCATTTTTTTTTACTATATTCTCCTTAGTCTTGTTCTAGGCACTTAATTTCTATTTTTTTTAAATATTATTTTATTTTTGCCCTTTATAAATTATCTTTGGTACCTTTCACACTGTATTTACAAAATTCTGCTAATATTTTGCAAACACAAAACCAGTCAGTTTGTTCTTCCAAGTTGATGGACATGATCATTGTCAAAGAAAATCACCACCAGCAGAAGATGTACAGCACCAGTTCCCAAAGAAGGGGAACAAATCCACAAGTATGTTTCAAGAGTTCGCATTGGAATGTGACTGCCAGAGAAATTAACTTTTATTTGATATTAATTTTCAAAATAGTTTAAAAATGCCAATATTGATTTGTAAGCGGTCTCCCAATTAGAAATCATTTAGAAGCCACTGTTACAGTGGAGTAGAGAATATAATACTTTCAGACAAAATGTGGTGATGTCTAATTTAGCTATGAAAAAATACAATTTTTGTATAACAGTTCTCTTATGGACTGTGCCTTCCATAAAAAAACAGTTTGAATTCCTAGTGCGATTTTGGGTGTTTTGGTTGGTTTGTTGGCTTTTTTTTTGGTTGGTTGCGTTGGTTTCGGTTTTTCTTTCTTTTTTTTTCCGTTTTTTTTTCTTTTCAGGCCAGCGTCAAATTCATTCCTTACAAGCTGAAAGAAATGCATTGTGTGAGTTTTTAACACCTGGCTTATGTTTAGTTAACAGTGACATCATTGACCTATTTTCACATTTTTCATTTTTCAATAGCAAGAGAAGTTCCGCCAGTCTTAAGGTTCAGTGCACCCTGAGACAAAGATTGCTTTTTTATACAATTGTTTGGGGATTTAATATATTTTCAATTCACTGTTCCTTATTAAACTTCAATCACTCACCACTTGATTGTAATTAAAACCGCCCCTAGGCAATAAATTTTGCTCTATGCAAATGTGACAGGTATAATTATGGAAAATCTGATTGTTCAGATATTGCTACTTTTCATGTGGTGTTAAAATAATTGATGAAGTAATTAGATTTTTTTTTCCCTTTAAATACTAGAACAAAACAGAACAACAGAGTTTGTACTTTTCCTTGAACCTGGGTCCGTAATGCATCCTCCTGATGCCGTGAATTCTGAAATTCTCTGCCCAGAGAGGTTGTAGAATCTACTTCTCTGGAGATAGTCAAAACCCCCCTGGACATGGTCCTGCCCAGCCTGCTCTAGGTGAACCCGCTCTGGCAGGGGGTTGGACTAGATGATCTCTGAAGGTCCCTTCCAACCCCTACAATTCTGTGATTCTGTGTGATTCTCCAGACCAAAAATAGGAAGTTGTTGATTTGTGCCTTATTGAATTAGTACAGGGGAAAAAAGTTCCTGTGCAGTGATGGACTTACTATGGCAGGCAGCATGAAGAAGGGTAAAGGGAGCTGAGTTCCTGTCCTGGAGTAACGTGGTCAGTACAGTATTCAGTGGGTCATATGGGGATGGGACAATGGTGTTCCTCCATGACCATCATCACATCCAGCTCTGACACTGCTAAGGAAGAGTATGTATTTCTTTACATGTAGTTAACAAACCTGAAATTCATTGGTGGTTATGTTTCAAGAGTATTTCCTCAAATATTTCTGTGGTGTGACCTGTTACAGATCTCAGCAGGTTGCACATTCATTATGAAGGGGTTTTTTCCACCCCTGCTAAAAAGCTAGCAGGGAACACTCGTCAAAACGAAAAAAGATCACAAAGATGCTTTAGGTCTTGCCCCCTTGTACAGAAAAAAACCCTTACATAATGCTTCAGCTTCAATTTTTGCTTGCACAATGGCTATGGCCGGGTTTCTTCTCCTTTGCTCTTTATGCTGTCTCCAAATTGGTTTGTGGTACAGCAGCAGTGACTCACTGATGCTCAGTCCAGTGTGAAGTACTAAACAGACAGCCTCTGCTGCTAAAGTCAGTGGCTATTCCCCAAGTACCTTGTCTGAGTCAGAGCATTGTGGAGCAATAAATTTGTTTTTGCTGGATGTGTTTAGGCGGATGGTGCAGGCGTGGGCGGCCGTAATGCTCTTGTTGCTGAGCAGGCAGTGAGCAGTCCCCCTTGACGTTTGTTCTTTTTTTGTTTTTTTTCCCCCTCTCTCTCTCTCTTTTTTTTTTTTTTAAAGGGTTTACATGTATTCTGGAGTTGTCAGGATATATTTACTTTTAACCAGGTCTTTAAAAAAATTAATGTGAATGAACAGGAAAGGCTAGAGGAGCATGTTTACCCAAGGCGATAAAAGCAGATTGAGTCGAAATCCTAGGGGTGAATATTTTCAGGTAGATTTCAAACAGAATCAGCTTTTAGCAACATAGGAGACAGCGACGTGTGTAAACCATGCGGTCCCACCAGGCACTTCCTCAGCATTTCCAAACTGGCTTCTCTTCCACAGCATTCATGACATGTCAGACTTCCCACTGGGTCAGCAGATGAGTCCTTCCCTCCCAGCCCCCCAGCCATCCTCTTTTTTTGTTTTTTTTTTCCTCAAAGCCTGTATACATTGCAATGGTTATATGCCAGGAGAAGTAATAACTGGAGAGCATCTTAAGGACATTCCTTTTACGAGCAATGGAAGGGCATGGAAGTCAAAGGACTGGTCCATGGCATTTTGTAATTTTAGGAAGAGTATTCCATCTCATGACACATTTCATGGACTTCAACTCCTTGTAAAAAGATGGTAACGTATCTAAATGTAGTCCTGTCTTCGTATGTGTACGAAAACTTTGAAAATGTTATGTATAAATGTGTGCGTATAATGAACGTACACCATAGTAACCTCAAATTTAAGGCTGTAATCTGAAAAAGTTTTCATTAAGAATATATTTATGTTTTTTCTCCACAAGTAGAAATCCAGATGGTGTAAGTTTTTCCATCAACTGTAGTTTTCTATTCCTTCTGATTTTTCTATATATTTTCTGTGTACCCTAGGTATTACAACCTCAACTCTTAATTTTTGATATGCATCTTATTTTTAGGTTATCATTTTCTAAAGGCAATGCTCACTACAGCCAGTCTTCGCATTCCTAAGAATATGCTAAAGAGTTGACTACGGAGATGAAAATGAGGAAGAATTAATGTTACAAACTATAAAATGTGGTGTAGTATAACCATAATCATGTGCCATTGTAGCTGGGAGAATGGAGCATAGGTGCTGTTATAAGGTGCTTTAACTTTTTTGATTTCATGGATTTAACCTTTTAACGAAGTGTGTTATGCTTTTGCCTGTTCTAGTATTTTATAAAAGGGTTTTCTGTATATGCAATAGAGTCACATAAAATACATTTGCATAGATAATCATTGCTGTATTGTAGGTAAAGTTTATGGCTGCAGGCATGTTCCTGATTTTTGGCAGAATTAAGCATGGATTTAGTATTAAGCATGTAATAGTATTACTAAAATTTTTTTCCTTGAATCAAAGTCTCTAGTATGACTCATAATTAAAAAAAAAAGTAAAAATATTGTAGTAGTGAATATAATAATCAACATCACGGAAGCATTGAATAGAATTATATCCATGTGGTTCAAAGAAATGGTACTTTGTCTGGTTTATCCTAAACTTCGAACTCCCGTTAGTTTCTCACTGAAATATTCCGTTAAATGGGTACAGTATTTCTGCCCATGTATATCTGCCTGCAGTTTGAGTATTTCCTGCTTAGAAGTACTTCGTCCATATTCACCTTGTTTAGCCACAGTTATGAAATTTAGGTTGAGCTACGGCAAAGACTCCTCATGTAGGAGACCCCATTGGTCTTGGTGTTAAGGATTTGATATTTTCCAACTCAGTGATCTTGAAAGCAGGTGGGGATGTTTGGTATGTAAATATTAGTGTTATGCAAAATTTTCTTTCCCATTATTAAAAAATTCCACTCTCAGACAAGGGAGGGATGGGGGTATGATACATTTCCTTGTTGCAGTCAGGCTTTCTACAGTGGTATTAAAGGAGTTTACATGGGATGGACTTGGTGCTCCTTTAGTCTTGTCAGATTGTCAGGACCTAAGTTGAACTAGTGGTTCAGAATTGCACTTATACATATATATATATGTGTGTGTCTGTGTGTAAATGAAAAAAAAAAAAAAAATATATATAAACCCCACATTCTTTAGAACAGGTTGGAGCTTTGGAGGCTTGCATAGGTTCCTATAAAAGGCTCATCAGTTTTGTGCTTCTCTACTCTTAGACACATCATAACACAATATTGTGCTTATTTTTCTTTTTTCTTTTTTTTTCTCAGTATTTAGTTATATTCTGGATAGTCTTATGAATTATTAGTAAAATTCTTGGTTACGTTGTTTAAACGAAATACTTCTGTTAAGACGTCTTTGTTGTGGTCTCAGCTGCAACTACATCTGCATCAACTATTGGCCACGGATTAGAATTTGTAGGAAGGCCATGCAGTGGCAGAGATGTGGGAACCACATGAGCTTTTGCAGGATGCTTGACTACATGCTCTGATTTATTATTTAGCTGTGAGCTATGTTCAGTTCAGCAGGGGAGCTTTTCTTCCTGCAGTTCCATTGAGATCTCTGTGTGTCAAGTTACTCCTGTGAAGTGACTTGGACATTGTTCCTACTCGCATGCTACTACCGCACGCTTTCAACAGAATGGAGTTTCACAGTGGCCTCAATGCCTATAAAAGACTATTTTATACTTGTTCCTATGCTATCTGTTGCTCAGCATGTTCACACAAACATTATACTGCTAATTGCTTCTTTACTGACAGCCATTTGCCTACTTGGAAACTCCAGAATTCCATTCTCTTATATAGAATTAAATAAATGGTAGTAAATAGCTGCATAATTAGAAGATCTCTTACCATGTCAGAGTAAACTCCCATATTTTGAAATTGCATCAAATCTCAGCAAAGATTTCTGGTATCTTTTTGATGTGATTGAGTAAGGATGAGGCAAGCGAGAGGGGAAGGTGATAAGTGTTGATGGAATGAAGTTTTCATGTGGTTCCTGTAAGCAGGGTGTTTGGATCAACATGTACTAGAGGGATTTCTGCATCTGCAAAAGGCTCCTATATGTTATGAATTAAAAACTCTAATAGTAATCTAGCTAATGTTGTAAAAGTCATTTAATGCAAGGGAAAATAATGCTATCTAAGAAGGTTAGACACAGAAATAAAAAGTTTTAAAAGTATTGAAGTTAAACTTCTTTTGATCTGCAGTGAGAATCGTTTCAATATCTACTCTTTATAATAATGGAATAAAAGTCTAGGCTTTGATATTTTTCAAAGCAATTTTTTTATACGCAGATGTAACGGCTGCAATAAAAACGGAGCACTGCGGTAAAAGCCACTGGGAGACATTTGTGATCAGCAAATAAATTCCATAGGCAATTGCTTGGAATCTGTCTGTAGCTGCTTTCTCAGCCCCACAATCAGTTTTGAGAGGAAGTATTTCACAGCAGCCCACAGCATACTAAAGGCAGGGGACTCAGATAAGCCAAGATAGGTCAAAGATAGGAAGATTCCAGATACTTTTCAATTTTTCACAGGTTTTCAAAATGAAGACTGATATGCCAATTGTGTCAGCACTTGTGTTCCTGCTGAACCATTGCTCTGTCATGGAGTCCAAGTGAACTGTGTGTCATATATATATTGCCTCTGCAGTACATTTAGAGCTGCATGCAAGAAAGTATAAATCCCTGACCAGACATGCCAGTAACAGGTTCATTTTATAGCATTCCCCATAAGCTAGCCTTGAGGTCGCTTTGTTTATACTGTCTATTAAATGCTGAATACAAAATGAAAAAACCTAACATGGAGCATGATTTGTTTTGCTTAAATTAAGCTTTATAAAATAAAGTTGTCTCATCTAAGCTAGGAATGTAGGCTTCCTCTGTGCCTGCTGGAAAATAGGCACTGCCAGAGTGGAGTGGAGAGTTCCTTTCATTCTCTCTCAGTCCCTTCAGTGCTATTTCCTCTTCTGCAGCAGAGAAAAACATATGATCCTTTTAAATTTCTTTACAATTTCGCTCCTTCTTGCTCATCTACCTTGTGGATTGCAGTGACCTGCAACCTTTTTGCACCACCTGCAAGCTGTTACTCTCTTTGAAAAGCTCCAGCTCTGATATGTTCAAGTATAAATATTAATTCTTTTATACATTGGATAGATTTTCCAAATTGACAAACATTTAAAAATGGAACAGATAGAAATAGCAGTCTCCTGTCTGACCTGAAAAACACAGTATTAGTTTTCATTTCATTCCATTTCATCATCCTGGTAGGTAGTGGGCATCATTTATATCTGTGTAACCTCCCTAGGCTCAATAGTTTTCCACAATTATATTTTCCCCTATCAATTGAGAATCAAAGCTGTAAAATCCTGTCCAACAGATATCAGTTTTGCCACTGGCAGAACCAAAGAAGAGTTCTCTCATGTCCTTCCTCGTTGACTTATAAAGATGGTGCCAATTACAACGGATCAGGTTTTCATCTGCTGTTGGCTCAACTTGAATGTGCTACTTATGTGTAGGTCTGGCCCAAGGCACTTGTATGATGAGATCTGTGGACTTCCTGGGAGGTTTTTTTTGGATTTATTTATAAGAAATCAACCATTTGAGGTGAATTTAGGAGACTGAAAAAGGTAGCTCAAATCTAGCTATCTTCCCTGTAAGCTGCCAAAGTATCTAAGAATGATAAGTGGGGAAGCTGATTTCATAGAATAGGGTTTTATTCTGAAATCCCCTACACATCTTTTTCAGGGAATCTTCATGTAGGAGGGCTCACTTGCAGAGGCTGAAAAGAAGGGCCAAAAGCCATTTACCAAGATGGAACAGTTAGATGTGCGAGAAGTTGCAGAATGGGACTTTCAAAGCACCGAAGAAAATTCAACTCCTAATGCCCTCATTTTCAGTTGGAGGATGGCATCCAAGCTCTTCTTATGCTTGTGTATGTATCTCCAGGTGTTTATCTTCAGAATCACAAATCTTGGAAATCCGACCCAAGCTGCCTCCCAGTAAGCAGTTCTGGTCCCAAAGCATGGAGAGTTTATTCCCATATTGGAAATATTAACAGCTTGCAGCAATTTGCAATCGCATGTTAAGTGTATCGTAAACCACTGATACTACCTGTGGCACGTGTTATCATTTGAGAGGCAGGGTTACCTCCTGCTGAGGATTTTGATTTTCAATCCCTCTCTGACGTTGATTTGTTTCACCGTGTGGGCAGAGCAGGGAAACATATTGAACAGATGTTTTGGTCTGAAAAGGCAACAGACAACCAGACAACAAAAATGCGCACACAAACACAAGCAAGGAGCATTCTGCAGGGATTCAGCTATTTGAATTGTAAGGGATGAAAGCATCCATGGGGCGACCACAGCAACATCATATTAAAGGAAAAAAAAAAGTTAATCCTGTCTGGATCTGCCTGCATGATAGGAACTTAGCTAATAGCAAATCAAGCTCTTTAAATGTGCCATGGGCCATCAAGCTATGGCAGAGTTGAAGGAAACTGGAGAAGGCACCGTCATACACTAATTGATTTGCACGTCAGGCCCTGAGGAGTTGCTCTTGAGGCCATGTTCTGGAAGCTGAAGATAAATGTATTCTTGCTAATTGTGAGTGTCCTCAGATGAAGGCGGTATTTCAGGGAAAAGGAAAAAAAAAACAGTGTGTAAAGGACAGGCTTAATAAGTAGCAAATGAGTTGTAAATTAGCTGACATTTTAATGCTTTTGTCCTTCTCCCTGTTAGCCAGGCTGTGATTGCTGTCTCCCTGCGAGCTGAGCGTGCTGTGCTGCACTGTGACACCTGGAGATTGGTCAGACTGCCCCAGATTAGCCTTAGGGACATCATGTCTTCCTTCTTGTTTAGAGGTAGGGGAGGTAGGATTGATCTCCATGTTCAAAACGAGAGCAAAACAAATATTTCTAGCTGATTTTTTTCCCTGTTGTTTTTCTCTCTGTTTTTCTTTCTTTTTCTCCTCTTTTTTTTTTGTATTTTTCCTTTTTTGGGTGTTTTTTTCTCCTCTGGTGGCTCTGATAACATAGAAATGGATATTCTCCAGCCTGAGGACTGTATTTCTGTCCTGCATCATTTGTATTTTTTAGATTGCTCAAAATAACTTTACAGAGTGGATATGGGAAAAATGAAGTTAATATTGTCATTTGGATGCTTCTCTTTATTTTACGGAATAGAAAGGAGAAATGTCATGTTCCTCTGACTGCGGACACGGGTTATTTTTTTTCTGTGTCTAGTATGAGCTTATAAAATGATGTATTGTGGAGGAGGAGCAATACTTTTCACTCCTGTGAAAATGACATTGAATGATTTCTGCGGTTTCTGAAAGCCCTTAATACCACAACCTGCTAATTGATTAGAAAAAATCAAAGTTGTTATCACTGCAGCAATTCATGTTTACTTTTCACAGTCTTATATAAAAGTGAAAACCCTGAATGTTGCTTAATTGAAGCAAAGATCTGGATTCTGAGCAAAAACAGGTCTTTACAACACCAGAGACCTTCAGGTAATTTGTTTACCTTCCGTTCAGGAGAGTCAAGGAGCAGCATTATCATTAAGAGGATGACATACGTTCAGACAATTGAAACAACAGTAAGATGCTAATTAAAGAAAATACAGAAAAATACCATGCTGTGCCCTTTTGTTCTAGAGAGGAATTTAACCTGTAGTCTTTTTTACAAAAGTAGAAGTCACACAAGAGATTTATTTTGTTAACAACGGAGCTTGGTAAATAGAGAATTCTGTGGCAGAATGATAGAACACCTGATCCTTACACAACAGTGGTTTTATACATCAGTGTCAATTTAAATATAATTAGAATTTGCCTCAGGGGCGTCGTGGTTTAGGCAAAAAAAAAGAGAAGCCAGAAATATGGACTGAAAACAAAAGCAGAAACTACACCAGGAGATGAACAGCAGAGGTGGATTCGGGTAGAAGCAACAGTTAATTGGTGTGCAAGGAGATGAGACTTGAAATAGGCAAGATCAATCCAAAAAGATGAAAGAAAAAGAAGAAAACACAGTAGAAATTGATTATTTTGTCCACGTTCATTTGATCTTTGTGTTCTGTCTTTTATAATTGATCAGTAAATGATTCTTTATTAACTTTTCACTACAGGTATAAAGATTTTATGATGAGGTTTAGGATCTTGAGCTTGGAAAGAAAGCTGTGTCAGGGCTGTGTCCATAAATCTTAGCAAGATGGGCTTGAGATGGGTGAGAACAGACCCCAAATTAATTTTTGTTGTGTCACGGGGGAGAGGACTTGGTGATGGTTTACCTGCAGATTAGCCACCAAGGGATTTCTGAAGACTGCAGAACAGAAAGTGTGAACGGCTACAGTGAGCGGTTGAAAATCCGGTATCGACAAACTGGCAACCTAATAAACTGTGCTTTGCACATCAGAAAGACAAGAGGGCACATAACATGCTGATTGACTTGACTGATGTAGTCTTCATGGTGGAGAATGGAATTACCAGGAAATAGCGTGTTTTCTGTTGGCATAGAGTAGGTACTCTCTGTATTGCTGTTTCTTGGTTAGAAATTGAGGAAGAAACTCAGTTTTATACCCAGTAGGTTATGAATTTTTTATTTAGTTCACTATAATTTGATAAGACTAAACACTAAGTCTAACTGAATATATTCCAAATTCAGAAGCAAACCTAAATCTGTCATCAAAAGACACAACAGAAGTGGCACGGCAGTACTAAATTGGTAGAACAGTAAATGTCACTAACAGTGAGTGAGCCTTTAGCAAATTAATTGGGTTTTGACCCCTTTAACAACATACATGATATAGCAGAAAGCTCGCTCTTTCAGTAAACATATTTTGAAGAGGAAACATATTTTGAAGAGGTAGGAATTGGTAAGAATTGGAAGCCTGATTTGCCTTCTACTAGGCAGGACCTTGATAAACTCCTCTCTACTACAGCTTGATATGAAGTATGTGGTAACAGAGACTAAAATATTGCTTTAAATCCTGTCTTGGCTTATCTGGATTTTGTGACTTACTAAAAGCTAGTAACTCATTCAAAGCTGAGAAAGTCACTACTAGAAAAAGCAATAAAATATTAAACATCATAGTCTCTTATTGATTTCTGAAGCGAGGACTGATGCTATAAGGCTTCATCTCCTACAGATAAATGTTACTGTGATTTGATATTTCATAACAGTGGGCATATTGGTCCCTCAAGGGAGACCGTATTGTAGGGAAACATAATTACTCTGGCTTGTTTCTTGCATTCACTTTTTGTCTGAATTCGAGGAAACAAAAGGTCTTGATTGGTTCAGAGCTGAAGTTAAAAATCTGTCAGCAAATCTAAAAAATAGAAACACAGAAATATGTTAACAATATTATGGAGACACAAACCACCAGAAGTTGTCAGTGAAAACTCCAGTGGGGCTTACTGGAGTTGTTTTTTTTTTTGTAAATACCTTTAGTATTTACAAAATTGGTTTCAGAAATTTTGGTTTTCTGGAACCTTGTGAAAGAAGACATAATTTCACATGTCAGGCTGAACTACTTGTGCTCACAAATCAGTGGAATTTCTATAACTAGATTTAATTTTTTTCATTGAACAATAAGGATATTTAGTGAATATTGAACATGAATGTGTTCTGTATGTGCTGTTTTAATGCTCGTTTAATACCCATGTAGGGGGATTTGTGCTTCGGTCTTTTCCTTATGATTAGCTGAACAGCCTGTCTTGCTGGGGTTTGGGATTTAGACCGTATATGCCGATGCAGAGCCTCATTTCCTAGGGAGATTAGGACTGTTGATCACACTTTCTTGTAAAGAAACTTTGGTTTCTGTGATAATGATGTCTGCATGTGAGCGAGTTGTCTACGCAAACTTTGCAAGCAGTGCAGAGAAATAGCCTTTTCTAGACAATAATTCATTTGGTCTGGTTTAGATACCTACCTGTAGATGAAATAAAGTCTGGACTGCCTCAGCTGTAGACCACTGGTCAGTTGAATCTCAACTTCCCTGTTTGTCTCCTTCTCCCTTTATCCACTTTCTCCTCTACTAACAGACTGTAAATTATAAAGAGGGGAAGAGTATTGATGAGGCACTACTACAGCCCAAAAGTTTAGGAACTCTGGTTTCTGCTGCTTTTCTTTGTGTACACACCGGGGAGGTTACAGGAACAGTACAGAGGAGCCAGAAGTAAGGTGAAGTGTCTTTCCGTATTAGGACCCCTCATGAGGATTTATGGTGACACAAATGAATATCAGGCCCAGAAAGTCATGTATGATTTGTTAGGACTACGGAACCTTGTCTTGCCTGTTGAGTACTGGTTTTTAATGCAGTTGATACTGGTTATTATTATGCGTACTTTATCAAGGGTGAAATATGAGATCTGATGCCACAGGTGTTGGGGTCAGGGTCTTGGCAAAGTAATACTGATAAAAATTTTTGGCTGATTTATTTAAGCAGTGATATGTTAAGCAAGTGCTCATGTTGTATCTTCCAAACCTACTGCGTTGCTTTGGTCCTCGTTTCTAGTCTAATTAGATGCCATCTGAGGAGACTCCAGTGTGTAAAATATTATGTCCCCACTGAGGAAAAAGTTTTAGGGCAAACCCCATTTTATCATAGAATAGTTTTGGTTGGAAGGGATCTTTACAGGTCATCTAGTCCAACTTCCCCTGCAATAAGCAGGGACATCTTCAACTAGATCAGGTTGCTCAGACCTCAGTCCAACTTGACCTTGAATGTTTCCAGGGACGGGGCATCTGCCACCTCTCTGGGCAACCTGTGCCAGTGTTTCAGCACTCTCATTGTAAAAAATTTCTTCCTCCTATCTAGTTGAAATCTACCCTCTTTTAGTTTAAAAACATTACCCCTTCTCCTATTGCAACAGGCCCTACTAAAAAATCTGTCCCCATCTTTCCTGTAGGCCCCCTTTAAGTACAGGAAGGACGCATTAAGATGTCCCTGGAGGAGAGGCTCCATTCCTCTGATCACTTTCATGACCCTACTCTGGACCCACTCCAACAGGTCCATGTCTTTCCTGTGCTGTTGGCTCCAGAGCTGGACGCAGTACTCCAGGTGGGATCTCACCAGAGCAGAGTAGAGGGGCAGAATCACCTCCCTCGACCTGCTGGCCACGCTTCTTTTGATGCAGCCCAGGATACGGTTGGCTTTCTGGGCTGCAAGTACGTTGTCAGCTCACGTCCAGCTTTACATCCAACAGTACCCCTATGTCTTTCTCTGCAGGGTTGCTCTCAAAATCCCTTCATCCCCCAGCCTGTATTGATACCGGGGGTTGCCCCAAGCCAGGTGCAGGAGCCTGCACTTGGCCTCATTGGACCTCATGAGGTTCAAATGGGCCCACTTCTCGAGCTTGTCCAGGTCCCTCTGGATGGCTTCCTGTTCCTCAAGCACGTCAACCACACCACTTGGTTTGGTTTCATCTGCAAACTTGCTGAGGGCGCAGTCGATCCCACTGTCTATGTCATTGATGATGTCAAACAGTACTGGCCCCAGTAAGGACCCCTGAGGGACACTACTTGTCACAGATCTCCATCTGGACATTGAGCTGTTGACTACTACCCTCTGCAAACCACCATCCGACCAATTCCTCATCCGCTGAACAGTCCACCCATCAAATCCCTGTCTTTCCAATTTAGAGAGAAGGATGTTGTGGGGGACCTTGTCAAAGGTCTATACAGAAGTTCAGATAGACGACATAACATAGTTATACTATAGTTATAACATGAACAAAGAAGTAAAGAAGGAGACTACTGGAAGAGCTTTTGTTTCTTTGTTTGTTTCCAAATAAGCTATAAAAATGAAGCCTTGTCTTACAGTCATTATAGATTCCAGGGCACATTTTATAAGACCAGGCCAATTCAGTAACTCAATGTAGTCAAATAAGACAAATTCCACTTTAGGAAATTAGACCGTGCTTGCTATTCAAAACATTCCCGCAGTTCTGAATAAAAATTTGTATCTTTTACCTTGTCTTATTCTACCCTAAATGATGTCATCATAGCGTATCATGTTACGGCTGTAGGGTTCAAAACATTTTCTGCTGTAGAGAGGAACTGCATTCCAGCAGTCTGTAAAACATTTTTTTTTGTTTCCAAAGGCAAAGACCTATAAACCTGATGCGATTTATTCCCCATCATAAGACAGAGAATGTACTGTTGTATGCTCCTGGAATTAGTATTGCAATTGTCTATTAAAAAAAGATGATCCTGATACATATTAATCACCCTCTATAGACTTCATCTTTCGTCTACAGTTCCCACTGCTGATCCTAAGAGCAGTCCAGTGGGTCCAGAGCAGTAAAGGTTCCTACAGCATTAAGAGAAAATAGTCAGACTCACCTTGGATGTTTAGCTGTATATTAAAGGAGTGAGTAGAGTAGAACTGATTAGATAAGTGAAATACTTATACAGACCCTGAGTCGCAGAAGGACATTAAACTGCATTACTGTGTAAATGTCATTAAATGCTGTGTCTTTATGTGAATCAACGTTGACGAGATATTCCCCTAGCTGTCTGCGATTTGTCACTTTGTGCCGTCGAGATTCTTTGGCCTTTCATCAGTTAAACAGACTGAAGTGTCGCCTTTGGAAGATAATTACAGGTTCTCAACGAAAATGGCAGTGTCAAACCCTCCTAGATGGTACTTGTCTCACTGGAGAGAGCACAAAAAGCACACACAGGCCATGGGTTCTCTGCAGAAGGGACCCTTCCTGGGATAAAGATACAGCTCTGTGTAGGAATGATGGATCTGGATAGGAACCTGATGGGGAAAATGCAGTTTTACCTTACATAAGCGGCTGTGTTAGCCTTTCCGGAAGAGCAGCGGAATTGAGAAGGAAATGTTGAACAAAACGCAGCCTTTGCCAACTCCTCCTTTTGGGGGGGAACTTTGCATTCCAAATAACTGATGAAAAGGGGATTTGTTGACTTGGAGACATTCTGGGAAGTATCCAAAAGTATTACATTCTCCACTACTCTTTCAGAAAGCCGCTCTGAGACAGACAAGTGTCTTGCTGGAGGTCCTTTGTAAATTCTCATGTTTAATTAACATAGTAAGGTTTACATTGCTGCTTAATTGGCATTGCCATTGAGAGATGCCTGCTCGGTGGTTAGAACAGCGTGTAGTGCTTGTGTCTGAGTATACGCCTTTGTTAAAGCCTGGTTTGTTATTGTTCGCATGATCACGCTCTACAGGGATATGGTTACTGAGCCAAATCTTCAGCTGATGAATATCCGGATAAGTTCAAATGGAACTAATGGATCTTTCCTGACTTGATCCATAAACTACAGGGAATATTAGAGTTCATGCACAGAGGACTTACTACTTTCAAAGCTGTGTGAAGGTCTTTCTGTATTTATTATTATCTCATTAGGAAGTGGATCCTCAAATCAAAAAAGCTGCAGATATTCCATTTTTGAATTTAAGAGGAAACTTCATTTTATGTTTTCAGTATTTCTTAAAATTTATGAGTGGAGGATGCAGAGTAGTGTTGAAAACCTGTCGTTGTGACAAATGCAGAAAATTAGAGAAACTTTCAAGCTGCAAGTGCGTAGCTTTCATCCTGCAAAATTCTCATTAGAATTGAGTATTTGTCTACAGATTAATGTATATCAATCATTTACCAGCTCCATTTGCTTTCAGAAAACATACATGAATATAATATGAAAGAGGAATGAATCAGTACAGAAATTGCAAGTACACAAACAGAGAGTTTGAGAGCCAACAATTAGCATTTTTTTCAAAGACTCCATTAAAATGCAGGAGGGACAAGGGAAAAAAAAAAAAAAACAAACTGAGAAATGGAATGAAAAGAATCACTGCCAAGATGAGCTGGTTGCACATTTCTGGTAGGAATGCTGGCGAAAGACTTTTCGCTTCTGGAGAGACAGACGAGAAGTTCCCTTTGTGAGAATACATCAGATGGCAGCAAAATCACAAGCAATCTGATTAGTTTGACAAGTTGTCAATTTTCACAGACTTTCTCTTCAGGCTAGGAGCACTGATGGGTTTTGTGTGTAGAAGACAGATGTTCTCTTTACAGTCTCTAAGCGAAATAATAAAAGTTCCCTGTCTTGCCAACCTGCATTGGAGTAAACCCAAAAAAAGATAATAATGTGCTGTCGATGCCACTTCTGGATCTTTTGTACCAGACATGGGAAGGCAAGAAAAAGGGTAATCTAAAAATAATAACAGATGCAAAGATCTTTGTGCTACATAACTGTGCTTATGCTACAGAAGCCTTTGCTTCTCTTTTGATTTTGTAATATTACCTACCTCACTTATGATTATTTTGAAGGAAGTGTGATAAAAATGTTCACTATATACATATATGCAGTAGTGCATATCAGGAGAAGAAGAGTGGGTAGTAAAAGCAATCTGTACCCTACTCTTCTCTTAAATTGTTTAGCAAGGTTTTTAAACTAACAAGATGTTAGATCAACCTGAAATAACAAAAGTGCATATGATGAAAGGAAAGGATGGGAGACAAAAGGCAGCATTTAGAGCCAGACAGTGCTAATTAGCTTGAATTTGCAACGAAACATTTGTATTCAGAAAAGAGTTAATGCCGTTTTACATCCATACCTAACATCAACTCCACTCGAGCCTTGAATCTGATTGCCTTAGGATATTTTTGGTTGAATTTGTATCTGATCGTCCAGCATTAGGATCCGTTTCTGTAGATTTACTTTCGGGATGGAGCCAAAACTACAGGGAATATGTGGTCCGCAGTCTCATTTGGATGCATGCTGCAGCTCACAAGATCAGCTGTTTTGCAAGAGGTATGCCTCAGGTTTTCAAAACTTCTGTGTAACGATGTGATTGTATGCAGTTATTGTTGTTGAGGGCCAAAATGTTAAGATTAAATGAGTTTTTAAACTAGCAAAAAGTTTAACATTTCTTAATTTGGAGTTAATGAAGAAATCTCAAATTGGAAATCTGGTACTAGCTTAAGCATCTTGTTGAGTAAGAGGAACAGGCACCAAAACGCTTCTCCAAGCAATGTGGGGACACTCTGGAAAACCTTTCAAAATTAAATAATTTAAATAAATTGAAAATCGCTGGCCACATGAGAGGTCATCTGATGTTAATTCAGACCTCTGCATCTCTTGCCTCTTCTGTAGTTTCTATAGATTTTAGACTGTAACATCAGCTGAAGGACACAGGAGATAGAAAAGACGATGAAGACAAAGTTGCCGACATGATGCTCTGATTCTGGAATTCCTATGAGGCTAGATGAATCCAACCAAAAGAAAAATAAACCCCACATTTGCAGGTTTTATTTCAACACAGCAGGAGAATGAAAAAAATGGAAGGAAAAAGAGAACTCCAGCACCACATTGTTGAAGAACTTTACGATATATTAACACATTGCACTGTGCCTCTGAGAACAACAGAGGCATTTCTGGGGATGTTTTGTGGTAAATTTCTCAACAGTACTTAAATCTTGTTTGTCAAAAGCAATTTGAGAAGCTTAAGTTTGTCGACTTGCTATGTAACTTTAAACTCTACAACAAAAAAAAAGTGATGCAGAGTTTCTGCAAGTCTTACTCCGTCTTGAAGTGTACGCTCTAAAATTTGTATTTAGTAAGATTACACTAAAAAGCTACTTTTTTGCCATATTGATTAGTCAACCTTCTTTTAGAATTAAAAAAAAAAATCAGTCCCATACATAGTTTTAGATAGAATATGCACCCCAAAATCTTTATTGCTGAGTCAAATTGGCCTGTCTTGTATGCAAAGCATTCAGTGGGAAAGATTAGAACCTGTGGCCTTTCCTACAGGCATGATTTTAATAGCCAAAATAAATTCTTTCTCTTTGATTAACTTACTTAGAAATTCCGACTGATCAATTGGGAGTTTAGCAGGAAGTAATTTAGCAGTCAGCAGTAGCTCTTAATTAATTCTGCATCAGTGTCTGTTGATTTACATTACTGACAAAATGTAAAAATTGTTTTTCAATATCAGGTTTTGACACATTCATTATGTGTTGGTTTCTTCTGGCTTTTTGTTTGTTTATTTTGATCTTTTTTGAAAGCTATTGATTCATTGATCATGACCACGGTAGCATTTAAGGTGAACAAACAAATCCTGTCTTTAAGCATCAGCTTCCATCTGTGTCTTGCTATAGAAAGTTTCTCTTCATGCCAGGCAATGTCTTAAACCTGTTGGTCCTCTGGAAATCACGCACAGGTTGTCACTCTCCAAGTGAGAAACTTTACTTCACACAAATCCTTGCTTACAGCAGATTCGTGAAACTTGGGAATCCTGGACTTTCCTCAGGGCTCTGTAGGGAAATGTCTTCTTTTAGGTAGAAAGTCTTGCCTAATTACCACCGAATATAATTGCTACTTACCCTTCTGCTCTGCTTGTCCTTATTTTTTTTTTTTTTTAATCTTTCCCCCTTAAGCTGCCTCCTCATTATATTCCTGTTTCCCAGCATAGAAAATCCTGCCTTTCTCTTTTATGCTGCTTACCCTAGCCTGAGTCCTCATGATCAGGAGGAACCTCCAGAGTTTTCTCTCCATCTGCCTCTATCAGCAGTTCCAAATCTTCCGTCTGGCTTCTCTTCTTATCTTTACCATTTTTTCCTAGGCTTCTGTTAGCTCCCCTAGTGCTTGTCCTAGAGATTTCCATCCTTTCTAGCCATACAGTCTGAATCTTTTCTCCCTTGGTACCCTTGCCCCTTCAGTCCTACTTTCTTCTCTGGCCCACTCCCAAGCAGCAGTTGAATGGTGAGAACACTACATGTTTCTCTAAATGCTGCTTTGTGAGATAGACCGTTTTGGGTCTTCTTCCTGAAGCTGAATAATTTATAGATTAAATATTTCTGCCATATGCCAAGCGCATCTATGTCACAGTGACTATCAAATCACAGATGTGTTAGCATGAAGGGACCTCTGGAGGTCATCTAATCCAGGCTCCTGCTCAAAGTGTGACTGTTGCCAGCACTACAACCAGGTCAGCCATGGCATTAGCTAGCCAAGTCTTGAAAACCTCCAAGGATGGAGATTCAATAGCTTCTTTGAGTGATCTAATTAAGAGCTGCACTACTCTTTTAGTGAGCCTCTTCCTCCTAATGTACAATTTGAACTTCTCAAGCTGCAATTTGTGGTCACTGGCCTTTGTTGTGTTGTCTGTCAATACTCCAAACAGTTGTAGGTTTCTACTAGGTCACTCCTTACCCTCTCCTTTGCTGGACTAAAAATCCTCACCTTCTCCTTTTAGGTCATATGCTCTGGGGCTGTGACCAGCTTGGTAGCCCTCTTTTGAACCCTTTCTAATTTCCCAGCAACCCTGTTGAACTGGGAAGAGTGCAGGTGGACACAGAATTTCAGATGCAGCCTCAACATTGCTGAGCAGAGGAGAATAAAAACTTCATTCGATCTATTGGCCACATTGCTCCCGGTGCAGCCGGTAGGCAGTCTGCCTTTTTTGCAATGAGACCCCATTGTTGGCTCATTTTTGGTGTGCCCTCTGCCCCAAGTCCTTTTCTACAGAGCACTCGTAGTCGGTCAGTTCCCATGTGGTGCTGCTGCATGGGATTATCCCATCCTATGTGCAGACCTTTGACCTTCTCCTTTTTGATCCAGAGGATGTTTCTTTTGATTCAATTCTTAAGCTTCTCAAGGTCTTTTGGGGTTGAAGCTCTGACATTCAGCATGTCAACCACCCTGCCTAATTTAATATCACCTTTAAATTTGCTGAGGATGTACTACTCCATCTCATCATCCAGGTTGTCAATGAAGATATTGAACAACATTGGACTCAATATTGACCCCTCATGTGCTCTGCTTGTTACCAGCCACCAATTAGATGGCGAGCCATTGATTACTCCCCTTCAGCCTGGCAGTCCCTCTCTTTCCTGCCCGGCAATACAATACGACCCTGCTGCTTTTCTTCACTCTGAATATCTGATTTTTAGGAAGGAAAAGATTCAAAAATTCCCATGGAGAAAGGAAGTCAAGTCCAAAGAATTTTTGAAGAGAAGTTGTGAGAGACCTGAAGCAGAGTCCTAAATCTTGTCTTTCAACTGCTAATAAGAAGAGCACGGAATGGACGCATTTTTTTTCCCCATGGAGTTTGTAACCACAAGTTTTATTTTTTCTTATTGATACTAGAGACACTTTTCAAGGTAACACCTGCTTCATTTCCACAGCTGATCAAGATGTCATTAGCACAAAGCACTGCAAACCCCTTGTTCAGTAACAGTTGGTTTTTGACAGAATATTTTAGCAAATAAATACCTCAAAGGGGGCACGCCTTAAGTTGCATTTCAATAGATATGTGGGATTTCATAGAGAAGAAAAATATGGGTTGTTAGCTCTCCTTCATTCATGGTCATTCACTTAGAGTTCTTAGTTATATCACTGAGATGAAGAGCAAACCTGGCAAAAAACCCCAAACAACCAACCAAAAAAACCCCCCCAAAAAAACCCAAAAAACCCCAAAACCCCCTGCTTTCTTTCCTGCAAAAGCAGGCTAGGCTAATATTAACTTTTTTATCCCTGCATCCAAATGATTCTCCACCTTTGATTTCAGTCCTTACCCTTTAGATTCCACACCCTCTCTTCTGTGCTTTAATAAAGAATATTTTTCTTGTTCACAATTCCCCTTTTATTCTTGCAATTAACGAAACTTTCGGTCCTTGACTCTGTTTCTGAGATATCTGCGTTGTGGATTGTGTAACGCTTTTTGACTCGGTTAATAAGTTGTGTCATTCAATATGCCATGTTCCTCGGGCATTAAGGAGTTTTACTGCTATGCAAGGCTGCTCATGCTGGAGAGCACATTAGGACAAAATCTGTGATTTTTTTGTCGCTCTCACGAAGGGCTGGATGGGAACAGAGTTATTCTTGTTTCAGTACTGCTCTACGATCACACATAGTTGTGATCTGACAACCTTCCACAGGGAAGATGAGCTGTATACTTTGGAACCACTGTATTTCTACGACCTCCTCGCAGATGATAATGATATCTCACACTTAAAATAAAGCCACGGCGATACAATAGAATGGGATCCTCTTACTAATGCGGTGTCAATCAATTTTACTGCGCTTCAATGCTTGTTTACTCTTTCAGTTGTAAGTTAATACCCAGCAGAGTTTGTTATTTGAATTATTGATAAAGCATTTTGTTCCATGTAAGAATGCAAACCCAGTTTTGAATCACAAAGGTAAGAGAATGCCCTGTGCTTTCCCATGGTGTCGCTGTGAATATGTAGCTTGGAACTCAGTAACAAAATACAATTACTTTTACTTCAGCTTTAAAAAAAATTATTAATGAACAAGATCACTGAATATTAAGTTAACAGGGAAGCTTTTATTTTGCACCTAACTCAAAAGCCTTTCTGCCCATGATACGTGAGAGCTAGCCAGGCTGCAGCAGGAGCAAATACAGCTTTCAAAACGAAGAGTATAGTGTCTCACAGACTCTAATTTGTAAACTCAGCCCAATAGACCCTTCCTCTTTGAGTACAGGATTGAATTTGCCATCTCTTCCAAACAGTAAATAAGAATAAATTTTACATTTGATTTCATGCTTAAAGGACAAAACTCACAGGTTTTGAGCCTATGTGGGATCTTTACGATGGCGTGGTCCCAGCCCAGCTCGTAACAGAAGGGTCTCCCTTAACATTTCTCAAATGAAGTTCACAGCCAGAGGCCAAGGGAATATGTGGAATACATCGCAGCTGCAGGCTATGCTGCACAATTATGCAGAAAGAATAGACATGAGATTCAAGCTAGAGCTTCTGGAGTTGAATTGAAGAGAATGAGAAATGAAGAAATTGAATTAGTTGTTACATTCAATTAAAATATAATTACTATGGATATTTTACAGGAAGTAGATCTAGTGAAATTATTTTCAAACCTGGCACTTTTTTGTACGACTTCTGTATTTCCTTAGGAATATGTATATTTATCATTCCCACCCTTAAGGGGTATTATGTGAGTTCACAAAAATCAGGTCTTGTGAAGTGTTTGTTTACTGAAGGAATAGATTGAGGAGAGGAAAAGGAAGGTAACTCTTACAGAAATCTCTACAAATGACATTCTTTTTCTAAAATAGACTGAAACCCTTAATGCTACAGATGAAGTCAGGGATCAGTTCACGCCGGATCTTTCAAGTATGTTCTTTTCCAGTGAATAACATGGCAAGGGCAATGCTTTGTATGTCAGGACAGTGCCCTGCATAGTGATGCAGCCAGTGGGTGAGATACGCCTGATGCCGGAGACAGCAGAAGAAGGATTCGTTTGCTGGGGCAATTAACATTACTGGCTTATTGTTGTGAGAAAAGTGACTGTGCTGCGCTGTGAAAATGGGTGAGAGCAGAAAGCAGGAGACAGTTTTATGAGGCTTCTGGTCACTGTATGAGATCTGAAATGTCAGAAAACATGAAGGCCATCCTAGCAGGCAAAGGCAGGCAGCCGTGCGCTCAGCTTGCTTCAGCCTTCCAGTTTGTAGTCTGAGCAGTTTAGACACCCATTAGACAACGGAGGGAAAAACCCCTTATTTTTATTCTGAGCACTGATGCCTGGTGAACTTGTCAGAAGGGCTCTGAATCTAATGGCACAGGATTCACCAGATGGGGCATGTGGTTGTGGATTTCAGATAAAGTCATTAGTATATTTGTTTTAGAAGATGTGTTTGCACTTTTTAAATTTTTTTTTTTGTCTTTTTGTTTAGGCACATGGAAAGATGTAGGAAGTAATTCTTTACTAATAAACTATAATACCTTCATAGCGAGTATACAGAATTTTGTGCTTTTTTCTTCATTTTGCATGTTCACTTTAACCCAGAATTGGCTTACCTAGGATTTCTCAGACATCTCTGTGTCAGCACGCACTACTCTGAAAATCTGCGCCTGAACTTTCCAGAAGTCACAGGCAGGAACCTACAGTCTCTGCAGAGGAGGAATCCCTCTGAAGTGTGAGTCCTCTGAGAGCATTGGCTGTGGGTACCAACCCCCTCTCTCTGAGGCTTGTAGCTCAGAAACAATGTTGTTTCTGTTGCAGAACTCCCTTTTCATGCATTAATCCAATTAGTTCTTAC
This sequence comes from Stercorarius parasiticus, assembly GCA_013396915.1. NCBI lineage: Eukaryota > Metazoa > Chordata > Aves > Charadriiformes > Stercorariidae > Stercorarius > Stercorarius parasiticus. The sequence continues at coordinate 113,158 of VWZL01005978.1, read as the reverse complement.
ACATTTTACTGTGTGTTGCCCTCAAAATCATCTTGGCACTTTAGATATAATACTCATTTTTGAATGGGGGATGAACTTTCTGGTCTTTTTGTTTGTCTTGTGTCTGCTCCTATGGCTGCTATCTTTTCAGAAGGGCCAAGAAACTCAATAGCCACTGACAGAGTTTGTTTTATGTTTTTATTTTGTCTATTTTACATTATAAAGTCATTAAATCAATTTTAAATTCAGCTGCTTAGTTCTGCTTTCTCTCTCATTTTGATTTATTTTCTGAGGCTGGCTTTCTACGTACGTAAGTGCATCTTTTTAGATGTTTGAAGAAATTGGACTGACCACAAGATAAGATCTTAGTTGTATTTTTGCCCTTTAGCTCTTTTGAAACCAGGAAGCCTCAATGCGGGGCTTTCACAGTAGCCAAGTGGGGTTTTGGCAGGTGATTTCTGGGCTTGCTGTGATTCCCAGTGTGACTGTAGTGGGTACACACTCACTGCCGGGAGGCTGAGGAGGTTATCACCAGGAAGCCATTTGTTCTCATTAGCAGGAGGAATATACTCTTTGCTAGGCTTACATTTTATAGGGTTTATTGCTTTAAAAGACTCCCAAAATAAATAATAATAATAATAAGAAGAATAGTAAGAAGAAGAAGAAGAAGAAGAAGAATACAAGCCATGTTAACCATGCCTATTTTAATTCTCTCTGGATGGAAGCTAAGCAGAATGTAACTGACCCACTTTAAAGGTTACCTGGAGTCAATTTTCCTCACTGTATCTGTGTAAACACGCTCTCAATCTGTCTTTATGATTTTGGTTTCACCTTAGTTCCAGAAGTGAACGGGATTTTTTTTGGGAGAGGGAGGATTTGATTTAGATACATGCCTATCTAAAGGAGAGGTACTGCCCTCTCCTTCACCATCTGAAAAGTTAAAAAAGTAAAGCTTTTGCCATTTAAAGCTAGCATTTTCCAAACAGATGGTGAGATTTCAACCCTGGGTAACCTGGAAAATGAAATTCAAATGCTGAATCTGAAGCCCGCTATGAAAGTCTGCATACACAAAGGAAGACACGCATGGAGTTCACTGTATTCTCTTTATATAACTTTAATCTATACAGCAGTCTTTATCATCATCGTATTTTAAGTAATGAGATGAAAGGAACTCATTCAGGAAGCATAATCTTCCATCCACCTGGTATTTATGTTCTGATTTAGCCACTGAGCTTTGTACCAAGGGTTTCCTGAGTGCAAAGTTTATATTTACTTGTACAGCAATAAAGGAGTGATGTTTGCAATGAACTTCCAGAACTGACACTCTGAACCTGCTCACAAAAACCCAGCGAGTTTCTCTCATGGGCATTTCCTGAAAAAAACCCACATTCAAATAAATAATCTGTTCTCCCGCATGAGTGGGGTTTTATTGGTGGGTTTTGTTAGTTTTTGTTGTTTCTTTTTGATCAAGAGAAATCGAAGGGTTGAAGATTTGAAGTTTATACAGAACATAACAGTTCCCTCACTATTCAGAACAGATCCCTATGTTTCTGATAAAATCAGTCTTGGATAGAAAATACCATACAATTAAAGAACAATATCAGAAAAATGAACTGCCTCCAGTGTCATTCTGTTCTGTCTGAACTTTAGAATTAAGAAGACGTGGTTTTTTGTAAGGGGAGGGTTTTTGCTAAGTCTTAAGACAGCATGAAATTTGTATGAACTCTCAATAACATACATTATTTTGTTTGAGGCATCACCAGTGCACAAAACATCCAAAACACTAACTGAGGTTGTGGGAATGCACTTATTTAGTTATTCTTCAAGAATGTAGCCACTGAATGCTTTGGAGTGTCATCACAGAATCATACAATCATAGAATGTTTTGGGTTGGAAGGGACCTTAAAGATCATCTAGTTCCAACTCCCCTGCCATGGCCAGGGACACCTTCCAGTAGATCAGGTTACTCAAAGCCTCATCCAACCTGGCTTTGAACACCTCCAGGGATGGGGCATCTACTATGCCTCATTAGTATGTGTATTTAGTATGTGTCTCTGTGAAGAACCTAGCCCAGGAGAAAACATCTGATACCCGTGGTATTTATAAACATGATATGCTTTAACATAGTCTAAGGAATTATCAAATAAATATTTATAAATTTAAAACTTTTTTTTCTATTGGCTTTCACTTGGGCTCTGGACTTGGAAAGAATTAAATGTGCTTTATGTTAATTTTATGCTTATGAACAGTCCTAATGAATTCTTTGTGAAAATGGAATAATGTAAAAAAAAAATTAAGCAAATATTTATACATGAGCTTTTGTTGGATGGGGACCTGTGTGTACAAATGGAACAACGGTCCAATATTTAGAGCTTTAGCCTCAGTCAGGGGTAACGCTGGTTTAAGATTTTGCTTTGCTACAGATTCTTGTGTGGTTTCAATCTGATCACTCGCAGGGTAAAGTTGATCTGACTTAAAGTTGTCTAAATAGAAGTTTCTCTAAATTAGTTGCATCTCCCTCTTCAGAAACTGGAGAGAAACTGAAGACAGGTATCTCCAGGGAATATCTGGAAGCACCCCCTCTTTTTGTAAATGGAGCATGGATAATTAGTTCAGACAAGGCTGAAGCAGCTGAAATTAGATATATCATCCATGGTATCTTCTGCCTGATTCACTATAACTATCCTGGAAGTGTAGACAAATGAAGTCTTAGAACATATCTTCTCTGTCGTGCTCCTTATTTTCAGAAGTGTTCATAGGAGGGATGCTGGGATGACCTCTATGGTGCACATGTGACTCCAATACACTGAGCCTTGTCTGGCTACCTTCTTACTAATGTCCTGGGATGCATCGGTAATGTTGCTTGCATAGAAATCCCAGAGAGACGGGATTTGAAGGTGAACTGATCTCGGGTTTGGTTTCTAGTCTTCAAGATGTTCCCGGGACAAACCATGTCAAGTAGATATAAACATCTTAATTTTGCATTAGTCGATGTCTGAAGAGGAAATACTCGTCTGAGTTAACTTTGCAAGGATTTGATGAAGATCAGTGCATTCAAGTTCGGTCATGCTGGCCACAACTAGCCTAGGCACAGGCATATAATGTAAGTCCCTTTTAGCTTGTGTCTTCTGTTCCCTGTCCAGAGACACCTAGGATTCTGCAGGCGATGAAACAGCAACATGTGTGTAGATCTGGCCCCAGGGCAGGTTGGAATATGTGCCTACATCAAAGCATTTGGAAACGTTCCTTGTCAAGGACTGTTGTGGTTTAACTCCAGCCAGCAACTAAGCACCACACAGCCTCTCGCTCACTTTCCCCTGGTGGGATGGGGGAGAGGATCAGAAAATGAGAAAACTCGTGGGTTGAGATAAAGACAGTTTAACAGGTAAAGGAAAAGCCGCACACACAAGCAAAGCAAAACAAGGCGTTCATTCACTGATTCCCATCAGCAGGCAGGTGTTCAGCCATCTCCAGGAAAGCAGGGCTCCATCATGCATAATGGTTACTTCAAAAGACAAACACCATAACTCTGAGCATCCTCGCCTTCCTTCTTCTTCCCCCAGCTTTATCTACTGAGCATGATGTCACATGGTGTGGAATATGCCTTTGGTCAGTTGGGGTATATACCAACCTGTATATTTTTCTGGCTTTTAATAACTACCGCAGTATTTGGATGTAAAACAAACAAGGGAAGTCAAAATATGTGGTCTCAGATGAACTATGTTGCTTAAATCAAATTCACTGCTTTCTGTAATGCAGGCAATTCCCATACTCTTCTGATTGCTAACTCATTAATAAAATTGTAGTAATTCATCATTATCTTCCACAAAAAAAACATTGCAGCAGCTTTGACATAATGAGCTTTGGCCTGTGTAACTGTGTGGGCTGAATTCTGTAGCCTGAATTCTAAATTTAGAAATGTGGAAGCCCTCAAGCTCTGTGTACGGCATCAATATATAGTACTGTTTCAGGAAGGAATAAAGACAAACCAAATAGCTGCCATTCGAAGTAAATCTCAAAGTAAAAAGACAGGAGACAAGGGATTTTGGACAAAAGCCACAGTGGGTTTGGATTGCTGGTTATTTTTTTTGAAGAACTTTTAGAAAGAAATGCATTAATATGCACAATATAAATCCAACCCCACAGGTCAGAGAGTTTGCAATTTGCAAGTGCTTTAGGAATAGTTGTTGAAGATTGGAGAGGAGGAGGGGTAGGAAGTGTCAGTAGGAGAAATAGTGCTGTAGTGCTAATGAGCAGATGCTCTGCTGTGTATTGAGAGACCTCCTCACAATTAAAAAATAGTTGTAGGTAGGAGGAGATCATTCAGCTGTCTGTGTGCTGTCAGTTGTACCTTGACCAGCTTTTTCTGTGTCAGATGCATTTTGATTAAAGCAAAAAAAAGGGGGAAAAAAAAGTGTAGCTGGCGACTGGTTTGGCAGCAGTGCTTTCTGCAGTAGAAAAGTGAAACCTGGGTGCAAAGAGGGCTGCAGAACTTCCATGTTGGTAGAACCTAGGTGTCATTCATATGACGATAGCTAATGGTTTCCTCCTGAAGTCCTGGCTCATCTGTGTGTAGAGGAACATTAATGTTCCCTGGAAGAGGGCAGAGAGGCAGTTTATGTCCCACCTGTTCGGGCAATGAGCTGCAAGGGAAAAGTAGAATAGCCAATATATGATTCCCTAGCCCTTATCAAGGAGTTCAAAGAGGAGAAACGAGTAGCAAGAACCAAAAGTAGAGGTTCTTCTGTGGCTGGTTACCCCATTCCAGTTTGGTCGGGGCTATGTGCAGGGGCATGGAGCTAGTCCCACGAGCAGAGGAGAGTTCAGCATGGTCATTTCACCAAGAGCAGGAGCACAGTTCACTCACATGTGTATCTTCTGGAACAGGGAAAGTGGGTGGAAGAGAAGCAGGTTCCAGAATTATTGTCTTCAACTCCAACTTTGTATGTAATCCTCCCATGTTTATTAGAGAAACACTTCAAGGTTTAAGAACGAGGTGCATCTTGCATGGGCAGAATAGCTCAGTAAGAGTAGCTCAGTTGCTGCAGGCATTGTTTGATCCAACATATGCACTTTTCCCTTCCCTTTCCCCTACCTTTCTACCTTTCTTTATTCTTCTCCAGGTTAGGGGGCTTACAATATAATTAGAAAATGAATTATTTATGAGGAGTCATTAAAATGGGTGGCTTGCAGATTAATCAAAGACAGGAGACATATGATATGAAACTGCCTTTTCCTCTTCTGCTTTCGCTTGTAATGACTGTGGAGAAGCCTAGATAAAGCATTCTGAGCTCTGGAACAAAAAAAATTGAACGCGCTGCAATATTGCCTGTGTGTGTGTGCAAATACCCATATGAGTGTTGGGGGAAAATTGAAAATACGGGGGAGATTAGCCAACAGAAGGGTATTCTGAGGAGACAAAGGGAAAGGATAGGTCATGACTCATTATGCAGCTTTGGAAATCAGAAAATGTAATTTCTCTGCCAACTGGAGGAGTTTATGAGCCTAATGAAATTTAAAATCAGTGGGAGCTCATTTAATAGCAGTAAGACATATAGTATTCAACTAATATTACGAGCAGTCTGTCTAAAAATAATGTAGGAGGCCTTTATTTATATCCTGCTGTGATACTAAGGACATATCTCTAAGTAGATAAGATCTATCCCTCTAATAAATGAGATCCAAGACAAACCAAGTTAAGCCTTTTAACTGCCCTGCTATTTTTGTCTTCATAAAATTTACTTATCCAAAGGTATTCTGAGAAATAACACATTCAACACATTGAAATAGTCTCTTTAACACTGGCTTCTTGTTTGTTTTCAGGTGCAGTTTGGGTGATCTCAGTCCTTTCAAAGCTTGGTCTTTTGAGCGTGAGAAATCATGGGGTTTTGCCATGATCACCGGTGAATTCAGGTCATCTGAAGTAGGGAAGCTATCCGTCCCTACAGATTCTCAGAGGTGCTTGTGGCATTAATCATAGATTTACTGGATTTCGGTGTATGATGAAGGGATGGAAAGAGAGCATGGATGAATGCTTTTCTCCTCATTTCTGGAGTAAATAGCTTTCCATATATCTTAATTTTTTTGAAGTGCATTTTTGTACTCTGAGCCTATTAAAGGAAGAGTCATTAATATAATAATCATCACAAATATGCTTATAAAAGATCATAGGGAGGAGCTGGGGTCCTTTATACCAGGTGATCTCTCTTATTGGGATGTCACATATTCAGTGACCTGGTAAATAATAACAGTCCATCCCCTGTGGAAAGAAGTGAGTACACCTGCTAGCTTGGTGTTCCGAGTCAGCATGGAAATGGAGAGTACATGGCAACATCTCGAAGATACATTAATTCAATTAATGCATTGCTTTAGTCCTTGTCATCCAGGCTTCCTTCATTTCTTTTTAAATGTGTATGGGTGCATATGCATGTGTAGGCTGACCGGAAGATACAGAACCCCACTGTTATTTTTTTAATTAGTTTTTAAATTCCTCGTTGAGCTATGATTGATAAAAGCTAAATCTGTATTATCCATTTCAGATGCACTTTTGTTGCTATATCGGCAGCAGTGCCTGAATGTACAGGAAAAAAACTCCAACGCATTTAGGCCCATGCTAGTTGAGAGGTAGTATTATTTTGTACAGCGAGAATACAGATACATCATCGCATTAATATAAAGTGTTTCAATTCAAGCTTAGCATGCACAAGTAAAATAATTTCTGATTGTCTTTGCTTGCATGCTCACTGTTTACAGTGAATGCTCCCATGGTAATTAATGTTTTAGTCTGTATTAATGAATAATTGCCACAGTGAACTCCTAAAAGGTCACTTCCTGCTCAGGTGGTGTAGCAGTCTATTTTCATCGGCGCGTTACTATTTCTAGCTAATCAACATTTTCAACAAAGGCTTGTGCTTTGGAGTGTTTAGGAGTTTGAGGTGCCCCACATGGTGCACCATTAAAGCAGCCTGATTTTCAAAAAGAGTTGAGGAACCCACTGACAACCACACACCTACCTAGCGCCCACCACTGTGGATATCCCGAAAACAAGAGGTTCTGGGAAGAACTATGTTAAAGTGAAATACTAAAAATACTAACTAGAGCTTCTTATATGTTATTTAGGGTTAATATCAGCTAAGTACCACAACCATCTTTTGGGGTCACTAATATCCATTCAAAGTGTTTAATATCTCCACATCTCCACAGTATTTAGCATCTCCACAGTTGCCATGCGTAAACCTAATGTTTATATTTTCCTACTCTTCTGTAAGAAAGATAAAGTTGCCTCCTCGGGGTCAATTCTGCCATTTTATTTGGATTTTTTTCCCCAACGATGTGGCTTCAATATAGCTTGATACCATTTTGTTATACACATTTACCTTTCTTGATTATAGCTTCTTCAGGCAATTTTCATACTAAAATTCACAGTTTGAACTTAGCATATAATTTGGTTACTGTGGTATGAATATAGTAGTATTATTTCTATCTGTGAAGTTACTGGGACTTGTTACAAGCAAACACGATGTTTGCTTTACACCTTTGTTAATAGCTTTTTTCCAATATTTTACACCAATGCTCTTGAAATGGCACACTGCACAGTACTTTTTCAAGAAAAAGCTAACTGAACACAGTTAGAATAAATATAGTTAATGTAAAGGAGCGCAGACCATGTTCATTCCTCTGTGCTTTAGCCTGGCATGCTGTGGGTGACACTGTATTTGAAAACAGTATTTCCTATAAATTTGGGGGGTTTTTAAATAGTAATTTTTACACGTCTTTTCCTTGCTCTCTCTCTATTTTGTTCCCTTAAAGAACTGTTTTCTTCAACATGATCTTTCTTTACTACTGATATTCTATTTTCCTTAGTCATCAAAGGAGACAACCGCAATATACAGAATGTAATATATAATTCAAATTCAGGACAGACTTTTGAAATGGTAGATATCACTGCTGGAGTTAGCTTGGTTTTTCAAATAATAACATCAAGCTTCACTTCCATACTTTTAAAAGGCACCATATAAACATAGCACAGAAAAATAGTCACTGTTTCTAGTGTAAGAGTGATAAAAGACAAAAAGAAGTTGTTACAGAAGGAAAAAGTACAAGGAAAAAAAGCACAAGGAAAACCAATAGGATATTCTAAGATTTTATTGGTAATTCGGAGACCATTGATCAAGGTGTTTTGGTTTTTGAACGAAAATTCAAATCTATGTTGATTATTTGCTCTCTTCTATTCTAGTACCCTTCTGTTTTTGTTACTGAGCTGAGTAAATAAAATATCTTGTCCAAATGAGCAGTGTTTTAAATATAACACACTTGCTAGTAAGCAAAGTAGTAAAATTATATGTGTTAAAAAAGGCCTCCTAGTTTTTATCTTTTCATGAGACAGTTCCTCCTTTCCAGACTTTGACTTTTTGGAGGTATTTATTTACAGACCCATGCCAATAAAAAGGGGATGATATTGGGAAGGATGCTTGGTGCTGATTAATAGGATGCAATGCTAAGAGTCCTAGTGGAGGACCCCTGGGAGGTGAATTGCATTGCTCTTTCAGTTTGGGATATGACCTACAACATCTTTTGCCATCTCTTCTCCTAGTTATGTGCTGGTTTTCCCTGTGAGAAGAAACAAGCTGTTTCATTGCCCTGTGCTTCATGCTCAGAATCATTTTTTTTTGTAGAGAGCTTAGGCCTTTACAAATGAAAAGGCACTAAATGAATAGTAAGCATGAGGACTTTGTTATTTTACTACTGTGTGAATTGAAGGACTTGAACAGCTATGGTACTTTCTCCTGCTTTTGTGGTCCAGCAAATAGCATAAAATTCATGAATTCTTGTCCTCATTATGGATAATGCCAACATTTCTGTGTTGTACTCTTATTTTTTTAAATTATTCCTACAATCTGTCAAATCCCTTTAGGTACATCCCACACTTGTTTTTATTTATCTACAAAGTGGAGCCTCCTTATTCGTTACATTTTGGCTGCCAGCATGGATGGAAACCATCCCAAGACATATATGGATTTAAATGGCAACAGAATGATTGGCACTAGATATGTGTTTTTAGTGTCAAGGCTATGGTAATGTATATCATTAGTTGTTAAACATAGTCTGCTGTCGGCTGGGAGCCAGTGTGCTGTCTTATGTGTAGTGCCAAACCTTACTGGGAACCTAGCGTGTTCTGTAGTTCAACTGCATATTTTCTCAGTTGTAGCTGCAGAAATGAGACACCAAATGTAGTGACACAAAATATCTTCTGAACCATGAGAATGTTGTATTCCAGCATGACATGGAAACCAGTCTGCTTTGAACTGGGTAAGTTACTGCTTTGTTTTCATCTTCCTTTTGGCCTCATTTATCCTTACTCATCCATCCTAAGTGACTAAATGGGAGTAAAATCACCGCTGAGTATCCTTCTCAGGTCTTTTCTGATTGTGGTGAGGCCACATCTGGAGTACTGTGTCTGGTTCTGGGATTCCCAGTTCAAGAAGGACAGGGAACTACTGGAAAGAGTCCAGTGGACGGCTACAAAGATGATCAAGGGACTGGAGCACCTCTGATGAGGAAAAGTTGAGAGACCTGGATCTGTTTATCCTGGAAAAGAAAAGTCTGAGAGGGGATCTCATCAATGATTATGAATATCTAAAGGGTGGATGTCAAGAGGATGGGGCCAGACTCTTTCCAGTGGTGGCCTGTGAGAGGACAAGGGGTAAGGGGCACAAACTTGAACATGGGAAATTCCATCTCAACATGAGGAAAAACTTCTTTACTTTGAGAGTGACGGAGCACTGGAACAGGCTGCCCAGAGAGGTTGTGGAGTGTCCTTCTCTGAAGGTATTCAAAGCCCACCTGTATGTGTTCCTGTTCAGCCTGCTCTAGGTGAACCTGCCTTGGCAGGGGGGTTGGACTAGATGATCTCCAAAGGTTCTTTCCAACTGCTACCATTCTGTGATTCTGTGTTGGCTTCTTGCCAGTTACTTCCCACAAACACAGCAGAAATACTCTTATGAGAACCCAGGGCAATAGGAAAAGTTGTGCCTCGGATTAGTGTCTCTTTATGTAGGGCATTTCGTATCAGATGGTGGGATAGCAAAGCCTCTATCACCTTCCTCTGTGTTGCTTGTCCACCTTGCTGCTCCATCCAACTCTGGCAAGTGTGCAGGAGAAGGGAGGTCATTGAGTGCTCTTCCCACCTTTGCTGCAGAGGCTGGGTAACCAGACGCAAGAAAGGCCATTTCACAAAAAGTGTTGGCATAATTTATTCCCTCAATGGTAGGTGTTAAGAAAAAAGACTTTCAGACCACTTTCTGCCCATTTTGTGGGACATCTCCATGCTGCCTTTACTATGGGTGAGGTTACAACCTGTCTCTTTCTAGCCTATCAATGTTGTCTACACGGAAGTATAAGAATTGGAAAGAAAAACTTGAATATTGTTTCTAGACGTGAACACATATTGATACATGTAGTGACAACTTACATTTCCATGCTGCCATTTGGTTTTTGATGTTGGAGTATTCTGTCATTCCTGATTGAGATTTGTGTGCATGTATATATATATGTGTGTATATATATACGTATGTGTGTGTGTTTATTTGTTTATGTATGCTTATATACATGTTTATATACACACACATATTTATTTATGGCTGCTACAAAATCAAATTAAATAAAATGAACTGGAAAGAAATCTAAAATTAAGCTGAAGCACATGTCATACAGGCAGAGCTGAGACAACTCAGGCTGTTCAGCTTCAGTAAGAGAAAGCTAATAGGGGATGTTAATGCTGGCTGCAACTGCATGATGGGGGGAAGGGGGATGGAGAAGATGGAGCCAAATGGTTTTTGGTGGTACACAGTAATAGGGCAAGTGACAAAGGACGTAAGTTGAAACATGGGAAATTACCATTAGACATAAGCAAAGACACTTTAGCAGGGAGACAGCCAGATACCGGAACAGGTTGCCCAGACACCGGAACAGGTTGCCCAGATACCGGAACAGGTTGCCCAGACAGCTTTTAGGCGTTCCATCTTTGGAGACATTTAAAATTCAGCTGAACAAAACCCTGAGCAAGGTGGTCTAACTGGGTTTGGGCTAACAGGGTCTTGGGCCAGATGACTTCATGAGGTCTCTACCAAGCTAAACCATTTTATGATTCTACAGAAATGCTCTTCAAAAAGAGACAAACAAACATATAAAGTGACACATGAAAAATTTGGTTTGTTTACTTGCCCAATAATCACCTTCAGAACGTTAGTATCATATGCCTAAGGAAATCTTTCGATTGACTCCATCATAGTAAAGCTGAAGATACAGGACAAAAAGAAATGAGGTGAGATTAAGAAAAGGAAATTTTAGGGGTTAATATTGATTAAATAAAAAGTCATTGCCTCAGAAATATTTTGTAAGGGAAGTTATTAAGATCATAAGGTAATCTAACTTACAGCAGAGATTCAGAAAATGCTGGAGATAATAGTGTAAGTGGTATTTTTAGCAGAAATTGCCTAATATACTATTTTATTTGATTTTTCTTACTCCACATCATGAAACATTTTTGATATAGACTGACAATTATTTTTATGCATTGTAATTAAATTTAATAAAACAAAAGACTGTAAGAATGAGGTAACATTTTTAAAAATTTTAAATGTATTTTATGGCTTTGTTGCATTGTCAGATAGTGTTGTTGTGATGTAATATAGAAGGCTGGTATACAGCAAGAAAGAATGAATTTCTTTCAGAATTTCGTGGACTGAATTTTGTCCACAAAGGGAAAGATTTAAATAGACAGAAAAATATCGATAAGTGAAAGAAAAAAGATTTTTAATCAATGGTTTAGTTTAGTCATTTGAATCTCTGAATGAAAAGGTTAGAGAAATCAGGAAAAATTAAGTGAGTTGGTGTAAGCCACAAAAAGGGAAAAGGCAATTAGCAGCAAGTTCCAGTCTGAACGGTGCTGCGGTTGTGTATTGATGGGAAATGGAACAGCAGGGAGGAGCGTGAGTTCCTTGGAATAATGTGTAATAATCCAGTAATAAAAATCCAATATTATTTATCAGATTAGAGTGTTTAGATCTAGTGTAGTGTACAGGCAGATGATCATCCTTATCCCCTTCTGTTTCTGCAGAATTATTTTTAGTTATCAGGCCCTAAGCTTAAAGCAGGCAGAACAGAAAAATAATAATTGCAAATTGGCAATTTTTGGCAGGTAAAATTCGCTTGCTGTGTTGGTCATTTCTTGATAACTCTCTTTGATTATAGGTTGGTTTTATTACCCAGTTAGCTCAGAGAACCCCCAAATCACCCTGTAGTTTTCATGCTGTTATAAATTTTAATAATGATTGATTTCACTTGTAATTTGGACTACGTTGCTTCTTTTTCTTTTTTTTTTTCTTTTTTATCTCCATAAATATAAAGGTATTATTTCTGAGGATGTATGTTGGACATTTATTCTAGAACATAGAAAAGGGGTGTAGATGCTATAATAAATTTCGTAACCCTCACAACTGAAATGTGAAAAGCTGAGTGTCAGCTTCTGCCTAATGGCACTAGGACTTGCATTAGTTATCTCTACAAAATGGCTATAGATCATTCTGTGACTAGGGAGAACTTCACATAAAAATAATCACTGAAACAGCTACAAATAAAGCTAAACAGGACACATAGGTCGGGTGTGATTTCCAAATGCTTGAAATTGAAAATTTTCCATTTAAAAATAAACATTTTCTGATGTTATGAATAGAAAAATTCTTTTAGTACAAAATTGCTTGTACCTCAGTAAGCTTAGCTTTAGGTTGCAGACTGAAGCTTCAAACCTCTCCAACGTGACAGCACAGATGGGGACATGTGCTTCAGTGTCCTTCTCTTCTCAAACTCAGCAAAACAGTGCTGCTTTGGTTGATCCTCAATTTAATTTATGTTGATCACAAAAAGCATTTTCTTTTTCAGAAGAAAATTTGAGCTCTTCACAAGTTATTAACCTGCACCGTTGCAGCGCTTGTGCTGAGTACTAGTATGGGGCAGTCCTTCAGGGAAAGTCCTTCCCATGTGGTCTCTGGGCCTGTGCGCAGGAAGGAGATCGGTGCAGGGCAGAGCTGAAAGCAGTGTCGGGATTGGAGGCATCTCATATCGTGGGGGAAATAAGGGTGAAATAGGATTTCATGAAAGTGGCCTACATCAGGCTGATGGAGACTGCAGGGTGGTTCTGTGGGAGAAGAGAAAGAACAGCCCTGAGATTAGTGCATGAAGCCCAGGTGCCACAACCTCTCTCTCTGCTTTTCCACATCCAGTTGCTTGGTGCTTCCCACACAGCAATGTTCAGTACGTTCATGTAATGAGTGTCCCTGCACAGTGGTTTCAAAGGATGAGGTTAAAAAAAGGATGCCCATGCATGGTGACAGAAAACTTTGCAACTATTTGTTGCCCCTCAGAAGATGTGAGAATCCCTCACTCTTCTGGAGGTTTCCTATTTGACTTTGGGCAAGCTGCTTAGTTTGCTCTATGATTGGATTTTAATCAGCTGGAAGAACAATAATAATTTCCTGCCTCCCAGGATGGGTTAGTGGGGCATTTCTGCTGAATAGAGCCATGTCAATGCCTACATAGGAATGCCCAATATCTTTTGGAATTACGCCAAGGTCTTAGTTCAATGTTAATTTGGTGCAATGAGTTCCAACAGCTAATTATGTGTTGAGTGAAAATGTATTATGCCTCAGAGGTATTTCAGTGCGAGCGATTGTAAAGTGACACATTTAGACTTAGGTTTGCATTTTAGGACTTTTGAGTATTTTTCTGGGGAGCCTTAATTTTGCAGTGACATCTGTTTTGTTGTGTTTTGTTTTCAGATGCTTCTCTTTAACAGTTTTTAAAGCCTTTCTATTTTTTGCAATGAAAAAAATAAAGTAACATGCTATTGCCTTTCACTAAGCATTTCATTTTTATAGAGGTGTTTTGCATAGGAGAGAAACTTTTTATTTCCCACGGTTTTCCTGCACTACCTGAAGGCATCTGGATCTTGTATATAGGGAATTCACCAAAACAATTAAGATGAGTCGTTTGCAACAAAAAGTTCTTGCTAGGTATTGTAAGTTTAGGAGAGAAAAAAAAAAAGCTGGTAGAATAGATGTTAGAAAGATATTTTACCTGATTTAATACATTTTTTGTCTGTCTCACTTATTTCTTTGTTCCTGCTAGCTGCCTTTTATTATTCAGTTTATGTTATATAGTAGGTGTTTCCTCATATCCCAAGATGAATGAAACAGAGAAGACTACTTTTGCTGGAAGATACTAATGAATTTTACTTGAACAGTTGGGGCCTATGGGTGTTGTGAATTCTCAGGGACTTTGGTTTCATAACAAAAACAAGTTAGATTTCTGCACAGGGGTCAGAAAGCTTTCAGCAGAAGAAAAATTCTCCAAGGGAATGTATATATGTGAGACCGAATAGTAATATGCATTAAAGAAGGCATTAAATATTATGTTTCAAGGAGAAAGGTCAGATGGTCTTCACCTGGTGTAAGCCTATGAGCATATGCACACCTGATGCACAAATGACTACCAATGTGGTTGCAAGATTCAAATTCCACAGGAAGGGCTGGAGAAATCCCTTGATTTCCAACGTTGTCATGAAATTTCAGTCTGTACTAGTGCAGGCTTTCAAATTTTATTACCATTTAGGTGATGGTGAGAGGAAACTGTGATCAAAGATCCTTTAATTCCTGCAGTAAGGAAAAGGGAAGGTAACAATTATTCTTTTAGCACGTGCACTGCAAAATGTATTGAATATGATCTTTTTTGCTGTCTTGTGGACTTATCTCTAAATGTATTAAATAACATATAAGATGAAATAGCTCTGCTAAGTAATCAACTATGCGTGAACATGTGCATCCAGGGGCATCTCACAGAAGCACAGAATGGTTGAGATTGGAAGGGACCTCTGGAGATCATCTGGTCCAACCTCCCTGATCAAGCAGGGCCACCTAAAGCCATTTCCCCGGGGCCATGTTCAGATGACTTTTGAATATCTCTAACAATGGATACTCCACAACCTTTCCTGGCATGGATGATGGTTTTCAACAATTATGGATGATTGTTGACAACAAAAACAAGTTATGAAAGGTTTTGGAGGAGGTTCAATGTCTCTTATTAGGCTGGATGATAAACCAAAAAAATGTGGAATGCTTTCTGGTCCAGAGCTTTCTCTTCCCACTTGGATGTTTAACATAATTTTTAGGTTAAAATTAGGTATTTCTTTGCCTGCTTTTGCTTGGGCCCCATGTCTCTTGAATGTATGTCTGTAACTGTTCTCTCCACAAGGATAGGAATAGAAAGTGCCTTTAATTGGGGTACACCATAGCCAGCAGGATGGAGCACAGTCATAGGATGTGTAGGTTTGCTTGCATGTCCTTCTAAGGATAACTGAGCAAGCTGGATCCCAAATGAGCAGGGAGGCAAACCCTCAGTGCAGGCAAGCACAGTTCATACAGGCAAAGTGTTCAGCTTTCTAGAGATGACAGTGCAGCCAGTGTATCAAAGAAATTATATTACATAGAGTGGATTTCCTTCAAGAAGTCACTGCTTGCCCATCTCTTTTTCTTTGGATGAGGAATGACCTCTGGAAATGCTAGGTAGAGCAGATGTCCTGTCCCAGCCTAATATTCCAGATTTACAAAGTTACAGTGAAGGAGAACCAAAATCATGGGTAGGCTGGATTTCATCCAGTTTTATACAGATGTATAGATATATGTATAGAAATAAAATATTCCAAGATAAAAAAACCACAACCAAACAAAAAGAAACAAAACCACAAAAACAAACTAACAAACACCCCCCCCCAAAAAAAAAAAAAAAACAACAAACAAACCAACAGAAAACCAAAAAAAAAACCCACTCGTTTTTCTTACACTGGTTTACCTTTATTGCTGAGTAGAGGCCAACTGATATAGCTATGCACATAAAAACACAGAAAAATTGAACCATAAATCAGGAAAGACTTTTCTTTTTTTAAGAAAAAAAAATGGAAAAGAAATCTGTGCTATTTTTATTTTTTATTTGTCATGGAAAGGATGAATGACATGACACAAAAAGCTTAAAATAAATTACACCTAAACATAGATTACATTTTCAGCACTCAATAATTGTTTTGTTGCACTTTGTATCTTCTGTGATGCATGTACATTAGTTTACATTGTAAATTCTGTAGGGTGTGTGACTCCATCATCTCTGTTGATACATGATCTTAAACAAATCAGATTACATTGTCAGCTTGGTATGTGCACTGAACAGCAAAAAAAAATGAACAGCAAAATACAGATCCATTTTTCCTGGAGGAGGAGAGAGAGAAAACTAAAATTTACTGTCACCTAACTCTATGGAATATATATGTTGTGGTATTTATGGTTGATATCCTTGGTTGAGTTGATAAGAAATCAAGATCTTTCTATGTATATTTCATTCACAAATTTTCCAAACCTTTAAAACTTTCTGTGGATGAAAATTAGTTTTTAGATGTGTTTCTCCAATGTGAAATTGTACGTCTCTAGTTAAATTCTAAATCAGCGGGCTTTTCAGCTCTTGCTGTCCTTTTTTTTATTTCAGTGAAACATTGATGCCTTTCTTAGGACAATGGAGTTGAACCAGTCTTTCAGACTTTCTCAGTAACCTAACTCAGGGACGTTTCCACCTTTTTAAACAGTCTGTCAATAAAGGTCATGGAAGAATTCTGGCAAAAAATAAAATAAAATAAAATAAAATAAAGATATAAATCTATATAATACTTTTAATTGATTGCAATTGATTGGTATTTTAATTGATACTAGTAAATGTTTTAAGTAAATGTTAAAGGAGCTTAAATTTTAGGTTTGTTTTTAGCCTCTCAAATGCAATACTAGTAGAAATATTTGTATAGAACCTATCGAGCTAACAGTTACAGCCTTTTCCCTTCTCGCTGCATCTTTTGATTTAAGCAATGCCCTAAAGTCTTTGCAGTTCAAGTGCTGCAGCAGCCTGCAGAGGAACTGAGAAATGGAAGAAACTGCAAACAGACCGGGATAGTTTCACCCTTAAGCAGTCACTTGCCGAGTAGATGAACACAAAAAAAAGGACCCCACCTGGCAACTGGACCCATCCATGCATAGAAAAGTCAATATCTGTTCAAATTTAACTACAGCAGTTTTAACTGTTTTGTCCAATTTTACATTTGAGTCTGAATAGCTTCTGAGCAATTTAATTTGAAGGAAGAATTACGTGGACACACCTAGAGTTTAAAGAAAAATTGACAGCCAGGAGTGACCTATCTGAAATTAATTAGTGCTCTCATTCTGTCTCACGGTACATGTGTGTCCATCAACAGAAATGTTGCCAGGTCCAATTATCACTAATTGGCAGTTAATCTGACTGAAAAAAACCAAGGCTAAGTATTGAGGGACCAACCCTGCACTCATTAACACAGAGGACAAAAATTCTTAAAAATACTAGAAATGAGACAGAAAAGTAGTATAAAGAGGAATCTGTATCTCTGTGCTGTCTCCAAGCAATCAGTTGTGGATCTGGTGGGGTGGAATAAGGATTGTTGTGCTACTACCAGACCAGTCCAACAACTGACATGCAGGAAATCAAAGCCCTGGAACAGTGAACCTATGCGTGAAACTCTTTAGGAAAAAGGAATTTACTTTACTTGTCACGTAAGCTTTCTTTAGCAATACATGTTGGAAACTGCTAAAAGAGAGATGCAGTTACCATGGTGTATAGAGGGAGCTCACAGACTTTGTGAAAAGGGATAAGAAATAACTTTTTTCCCCTGGCCCCCAAAAAATCTATTCTTTTTGTATTTAGCAAAAGGAGACACAAAATAATTGTAAATGGGTTGGAGAGTGGCTTTGCACTGAGACAGATACTCTCACTGTAGAAGAAATGAATGCCTTTGTGTAACAAAGGGCACGGACAATGTTTTACATTTCACTCCTCATTTTCCTTTTCCCTCTGGCAGCACTATTTAATTGGTGGTTAGTGAAACTCTCCGCACTTTAGAACTTCACCTCTTTTAATTGAAGCAGAGATACTGTGACTGCTCAGAATTGCAGCTGGTTCTTCTACGTGCGAATCTATTCTGTATTTCACTTCATATTAAGTAACCGCTTTCCCTTGTTACCAACAGCATGAAAAAATTATCCTTTGTTTCTGTGAGAGCTCCACTTACTGCCCCGACATGCTTTGTGCATTACCATGTTGACAATGGAGAAAATGCTTTTCCTGAAGGAAGGAAAAGAAAAAAAAGGACTATTTTATTGTCTTATATTCTGTGGACACTATTAGTCTTTGGCATTTGCACTAGGATACATATTTTAGAGTCATAGAAGAAGTAAAGTGAAAAGCAATACACAGACAGAGCTGAGGAGAAAGATTATAAAGCACAGAAATACTTTTTAAGACTGACATTTTCGAGGTATTTACAGACTCATCAGATATTTGCTGACTTTATGGAGTTAATTGTTTCCATATTACACTGATAATTGGATAACATCATAGTTTTTTTTTTACAGTGCATACGATATGTTGGCATCTTCTTCCACTACATTCTATACCTCACTTGGTCTTTGCAATACATGCTAATTCCAAGGCAGGAGATCCCTTCCAACTGCTTGCTCAAGGGCCTGCATTCAGCTGTTATCTGCATAAACTATCTCTGTGAATGTGGTAAGACCTGCTCGTTTGTTCCACTACAAGAGGTAGGAGGTATGAGTGTGAAGCTACCAGATAACAGGCTGAATTGGAGAAAGAAATGAAGCTAGGCTGGAACTCATGGCTGCAGGTGTCCACGAATGCCTTGAGGTTACAGTCAAGGGTGTTGAACCAGTTTACAAAGCAAAACCCACCAAGGAACTTAAATAGAAAATCACCACGTGGGGCTCAGGTTATGCTTTAATGGCAAATTATTGAAGGTTGGAAAAGTATCATTGTTGGCTTGCCTTATTTGTTATTCTTCCCTGGATATCATCTTTTGGTTGCTGTTGGAGAGAAGATATTAAACCAATTAAACTATGTGCAACAGGGTGTCTGTTCAAGTTTGTATGAGGTATGGCTGTATTGTGCATTAAGTAGACATTTGAACAGTATGTACAGAGCAAGAAACTCTCCTGCCCCTCAGCTGAACCTCCCATTTATTAGGCTTCAGGGTTGTGTTTGCTCTTCACTACTTCCTTGGGCACAGTAGAAATCAGATTTGTTTTCTACAAATTGAAAAAACTTGGAAGAAGAGGATGGAGTATAGAATCATGGAATCATAGAATGGTTTGGATTGGGAGGGACCTTAAAGATCATCTAGTTCCACCCACTGCCATGGGCAGAACATCTTCCACTAGTTTAGGTTGCTCAAAGCCTCATCCAACCTAGCCTTAACACTTCCAGGGATCGGGCATTGACAGCTTCCCTGGGCAATCTGTTACAGTGCCTCACCATCCTAACAGTAAAAAATTTCTTCCTACTAGCTAATCTAAATCTACCCTCTTTCAGCTTAAAACCGTTACCCTTTGTCCTATCACTACATAAAGATAAAAGACTCTGATCAGGAGACCCTCCCCATTTTTCCTGTAGGCCCCCTTTAAGTACTGGAAGGCTGTAATAAGGTCTCCCTGGAGTCTTCTCTTCTCCAGGCTGAACAACCCCAGCTCTCTCAGCCTGTCCTCATATGGGAGGTGCTCCAGCCCCCTGATGAGTATACCTTCATTCTCCTTCCTCTCTGGCAGTGAGCAGCTTTTAGTTAATTGTCAAGGGCACTCTCTAGGCAGGGAGGTGAGTCTGGGTCTCTTTAGGTGGGCCTGAGCTTGGGACCCTCCACTTGGATGAGTAGGTTCTCAGCAATCTACTGCTGGTGGCAATGACATTGGTAATTGCTGAGGTTGAAAAGCAAAGAATGAATCCTGTCATCCCATGGCAGCTTTCCATGCAGTGCATAGATCCATTATGAAATGTTTAAGTATCTCCCATTTAGGCAGTGTATTTGTCTGCTATTTGGGCTGTAATTCTCCCTTTGGACTATAAAATATCCTGGTGCTTCTGTCTGCTCTCTGTGTGGCTTTGCTCTTCCATCATTGGTCCTGGCATAATATTGCTTCCCAATTTCAATGGTGTGTGGCAAATGCATAGAAGACTGGGTTAGTCAGCAAAAGTGTCTTTCATTGCTTTTTTTTTTTTTTTAATGTTTTTGTAGTAACGTAGGATGTCACATCACCTAAAGTCAACAGAGATGATGTAGAGTTGCACAGCCAGAGTCAAACTGACTATTCAATGCAATAGATTTTGTCTGATTGCTGCAGGTTTGCTGTGCTTGGAACGAGATAAGTTTGACCAAGACTTATAATTCCTAACAGAAAGGAAAACCTCTTATGAGAGGTTGTCTTTTATTATTTAGCGAGACTGATAGCAGCAACAGTACTGCACTTAATTCAGTGATATATCGGATACTGTTGCGTGAAGTCTTAGTTTCAAAATTATTTACAACTGGTTTTACACATTTTCACGCCATTGTAAAATGAGTACATGCCTGCAAACAAAGGCTAATGAAATGTAACAGGCCAGATTCATTGCTTGCATACACTGGTGCAAGTTTTTAAAATTCATTGACATTATCTTTGTTTACAACACGAGTAAATTTGGCCAGGTATGTTAAACTGCGGAGAGGTGTCTAATGAAGTATCACGGGGGAGGTTTTCAGTTTGGCCTGGATTAACATCGTCATTAATGATCTGGAAGAAGGAGGCAGTCAGCTTGTTCATTAAATTTGCATGTGATACAAAGCTTGGTTTCAAATACCAGTGAAGGTACAAAACCACAGAGGGGCAGAAAGAAGCTTGACAGAGCTAAACCAATAAATTAAAAAAAAGGAAAAAAGAGGAGATTCAGCTCAGCAAAATGGTAATGCTAATGGAGACAAAGACTTCTCGTATAATTATTATTAATACTAGTAATAATAATGATGATAATAAAAATTCCAAAAAAGTAAAAAGCATAAAAAACATGTTTACCCTCTATTAGTGGGATCACACCACTGATACACTTCTTTAAACAAAGACACATGTTATATAGAGTTCTGGGCATACTAAAATATTGAGAGATTGGAAAGAGGTCAACACAAAACCTTCAAATACACTAATAATATTAAGTGGGAAGGGGTTGATTGCAGAGCAGAAGGTTAAAAAATCTATGGATATCTATTCGAGATAACATGTATTTTCAGGGAGGAATTAAGATTTTGGGGAATATTTCAGTGCACGTGTGAAAATGGCAGACGTGTTCAGGGTAACACCGTTGGGTGTGACTGGAGCAAGGGGGGAACGGAATCACAACAGTGAAGATTTAAACTAAGTGAAAGGAAAATACCTTGGAAGTAAAATCTTTTCATCCGGGAAGTAATTCCCCAAGGTTGGTAGGGATTTAAGATCTCTGTGTATTTTAGCCTCTCTATTCTATGTGTCTTCCCAAACCACTGTGAGACAGGCAAGTGCTGTTATCCCCATTTAGCTGGCAGGGTGTTAAGGATGCTGCTCGACACCACTGCCAAGCTCTCATGGGCTGTTGCTACTGACAGGAGATGGAACTGTTTTCCCACTTCCCTACAAGAGAGGACAGCAAAAGTGCCTTGAGCTGTAAAGAGATAGGAACAAAGGATCCAGATCATTAATAACGTTAATTTTGTGTTTTTTTCAATGGAAAGACTCAAAGTAAAATTATTTTTTTATTGCATCATGCCCAAATTAAATTTTTTCATCTTATTTTCACTGAGGATCTGATGACTTTACTACATTTTACCCTGAATGAGGCAGGTATCCCAAAGTACTAGATGTGCTAAAAGACTGCTTTGCCTGTCTTGTAGTGTCCTGTTTTGCTCTTCCTTTTGAATAATCACTTTTATTGGAAAGGAGCAGGAAACACTTTTTTTTTTCTTTAATCGTGTTGAAATTAGTAATAAATGCTTCAGAAGAAAACCATCAGTGTTTCTTTTTTTTGCAGAGTAATTTCAGGATGATGGATATTTTTTCAAGAAATATTTCTTCATTAGGATCTTCTGTTTGGTGATGGCCTCATCAGCTGTTGTAGTGAATTTATTGAATCTTTTTAATTTGTCCGCTTGTTTCAGTTTAATTAATTTTCTTGTTAAGTTTTCGGTGGTGAATGTATCTAGGAAGGATTGATGTAAGTTAAAGATAAAATTCCTGCTTCAGATAGCTGGAATAAATTGGCAGATCAAAACAGCAACTATTACTCATTATCATCTAGGTTTTTAAAATAAAATTACTTTTTTTTTTTACCATCATATGATCCCTAAAGTCTATGAAATTGTTTTCCAACCTCTCTAAACTGTAATTACTGTATCAAAAATGAGAACTCTGGAGACCTTCATTTGTAAAGGCACTTGACGATGGAGCCTCAGTAATGTGCTCTACCAGTAGAAGGAAGGATCATTTCTGAGATATTGTAGTTGATTCACTGTTCTCATTCAAAAAAATTACCTTCAACACAATACTGGAAATAATCATAGGACTCTTGTTTTGGTTTGAAGAACCCATAACAATTTATTGTCATTTGGACAATTATTCTCTCAACCGATGACCCCTTCCCACCTGGGAAGGGAAATTGGGAAAAACAAAGAAACTTGAGGATTTGAATATAGATAAATTTAACAGAAGACTAAATAATTAACATTAATAATACTAAAGAACGAATATTGATCCTGATACCAACATAAAATATACAAGGATTATACTTAGCCAATTCTCTCAGCAGGAAGCTGCACTCCCAGCAGTGACAGCATATGTGGGACACTGTGAGCGCTGCGGCTTCGGGAGGAACGGAAGGGCTCAGGAGTCCAGCACCGGAGCAAGTTCTCAGGATTGCAACCACCATAGAAGAGAGAGAACCCCTCAGCAAACTTTCTAATTTCTGTTGAATGTGACGTTCATGGTATGAAGTAATCCCGTTGGCCAGCTTGGGTCAAGGGCCTGGGTCTTGCTCCTCCTTGTCCCCACACCTGGCTCACTCGAAAACACCGAGACCTTGAAACCGAAAACACTGAGACCTTGACACCTGCATACCATAGCTGTCTATAAAGTAAATATTTTCACAAATTCAGACACTAGAGTCTTCTAGAAATGCAGTTTTCCCTAGCATTAGAAGAGACCTTACCAAAAAGTAAAATTACTAAAAGAGAAATTAATCCTATGTCACTCAAACTGGGACAATGCTAAATATCACTGACTAAAGACTGTGTAAAGGAACACCAGCCTTTTGGAGAAGACCTCTGGAGATCAGCTTTAAGTTGTTTTTCTGCCAGACATCTTGTGTTTCATGATTAAGACAATTGACTTAATCACTTTATGCTACTGAAAAATGGTGCAATTATATTACTTTCTCCATCCTTTTTGAGACAGTAAGCTCTTCACAGTAGGCAATGTCATTCGCCATGTGTTTGTTCCAGCTTAGACTGAAAGTGTTTGGGGATCTCCAGACGACAGTGTAATATAGATAAATGACAAAAAATCTTGTTTCTTGTCAGCAAGATCCTTCCATCAGAAACTCCAGAATACAAGACATGGAGGGGCTGTGTTTGAGGGTTTTTTGTTTCTTTACAACCCAGAAGAAAAATAACTGGTGAAAGGTACAAACAAAACATGTTGCAATTAGGAGGACAATATCAATACAGAAGACCTGAAAAATCAGGCATCACAGATGTGGGAGAGAGCAAGCTGCACAGCAAACGTTCAGCAAACTGTCCGTGCTGGTTGCCAGGCAGAATTTCAAATCTGGATTTCGGGAGAGCAGCCCGGGAGACTCCCACCTGCTCATCATAAGAATCCCTTCACCCTGCATGCTCCAAAATTTCAGGAAGAAAAAACAACCTGTGTAACGCATTTAGAGCATTCACATTTTGTGCCTACCCTGTCCTCCCTGCTGTAGCTTAGCTGACTGTAGAAATGTGTGTCTTGGTTGCCAAAGGTGCCTTAGGATATAGATTCAGTTTCTTTCTTGCCCAGTTCCCTCTCAGATGCATGATTCTTGAATTTTTGGCCACCCACTGACTAAGCTGTAACAGCTTTGCAATTTGAATCCAGGTCTTCAGAATATTGGCAACAGAAATTAAACTATCAACGTTACTCAATCAAAATATCGCTGTATGATTCAGAGAAGGAAACAATATACTATTTTAATAGGAAAGCAATAAAATACTAGTTAATGAATTAAGGAGAGGGATGAATAACAATGTAAACTGTAAATATGTTGAAAATAACATATCCATATGTTTTATGGAACTCTAAGAGTGAGCAGAGAAAAAACCTGGTCCAGTGGTATTCATTTTTAATATATCCTTAAATAATGGAGAGATTGCAGAAGTCTGGAAAAGCACTAATGTATTCTTACAAGTCATAAAAGTTAACACAATGACTTGGTAAACCTGATACCGTTTCACCAGTCATCCAGAAATGGAGATCCTATATTCATTTGCTGAAGGTGCACTAGAAGCAGAGCAGTAGATCGAAGGAGTTGACTGATGTCCTACATTTACAGTATCTGCAATTTAAAGGTTTTACTTCAGACTGGATTTAGTGTGGTCCTCGGGAGTCAATATGGCCCAAAATAAATGTGTTCGTCCAGGAAAAAAAGGAGATGAAGTGAATTGGAGAGGAGGACCTGTGTTCAGAAAATCAGTGTCTTCACAAAAGGTATAGAGATCAAGGCAGTTCAACAACAGTTTCCAGCTTGATACAATACACAACACTGGTATATATACCACAAGAAATACTTGTGAAATTCAGATGACATATAAATATAGGACTAATGTACGGGAAACTTTTACATTGTTTGTTAAAATGATGATTTATGCACTGAAAATGCATGATTTTTTTTTAATTAAAAACAAACAAACAAACAAACAAGCACACATTTGTGGAAGGTAATTCAAAGAGTGCAGAAAGTGGTGAATAAATGGACTTAAGGAGTACTCTAGACATACTTCTGCTTCTCAGCTTCTGATAGGCTTTCTCCTCCTCACTGAGCTTAATTCATGGGCAGGCTCTCCTCCGTCTCTCCCTTTATGAGTGCTGGCAACCTGCCATTCCTGGGCATTGAGAATGTACATTTATGTGTCAGGCTGGGAAGAAGGAACCCTTCAGTGTTGCTTTTGCTGCTAAGCAAAGGTATGCGCCACTGTGCCATAGCTCTATCCCTGCCTTTCTCCAGCCTCTTGGATTAGGTTTTTGGGTGTGCCAGCTCTGAGGTGATGTTGACCATACATCTCTGCATCCAGCTGTGTGCTCCTTCCCTCCACTCCTTGCTTATTCCCCTTCACCTCTTTTCATTCCTTTACTCCACTTCAGGTGGTCCTTCTGGCTTCAGACTCTTCAGACTCAGTGGAAAGGATTGGTACCAACACTACTAGGCTGTACAAAGAGTTTTGTCTTTTGTTTATACAAGGAATCTGTTTAACAGCATTGCTAAATACAAGCGCCTAGCTGTAACAGCAGACGCACAAAGCATTTCAGCACAGAAACTGCTTGAGGTCAAGTCTGAAGTGAAATCTAACATGACAATGAACTCTTTAAAATAGTCAGTCTATCAGTTACTCCATAAGCCTGCTGTGAAGTGATAGGGATGTTGAGTGCAGGCGCATGTCTATGAAAAGTTTATCGAGACTGTCAGTAAAGGAAAGCCTGCACATCAATAATAAATTAGCAGAAAAAAAACCCAGTCCAAACCAATCACACTATGGTATGTCCATAGTACAATTAGCCTGTGCTTCAGGATTAATGAATTAATTTTATACTGAAATAGCAGTCAGACTTTTCCTTCTAAATTCAGAACATTTGGAAATACCTTCTCTGCCTTTTCAATTTCGATTCATTTGCCTTTTTCATTTTGAAAACAAATAATTAAGGTCCAGGAAGGGAATATTCCTGAAAGTAGATGATATACTTGCAATAACACTTCATCAAACCTACCCTAACAAGCAAGACTTAATGTTTGAATAATAGGGCTTTCATAGATCTGCAGTGGGTACTATCAGAAATAGTATTGAGTGGGCATTAGAAGACATGACTTCTCTGCAATGGAAATTTCCATTTCCTCCATTTGTAAACATAAAATCCAGGTATTAATAACTTTGAGGTCAATAGCAGAAGATTTTTATTTTGCCAGGGTAGTTTTGTATTCAAACAAAACTGTTACTTAGAATAGGAACTACCTGTTGTCTCCTAACTCTGACAGTTGCTTATACATTTATGGTTTTCGTGATGATTAGTGCTATTACATGTTTAAAATCACAGCTTTTGCAGGCTGTTGAAGCTCGATCAGAGACAAAATGGGTTACGCATTGCAGGCACAATTCTTTCATGAGAATAAGAGGTTTTAATCTGCAAACACAGTGTAATACCTATTCTCGGGTCAATTTCTGCTTTGCTCACTAAGGCAAATGGTGTAAATTGGTTTAAATAGGTGGTGGAATTGAAGTGACAAGAGTAATTTATATTACCTGAGGTTCTGTCCGCTCCTTTAAAAGATGAGACACTCCGTTAAAGTCCTTGCAGACTGGTCTAATTGGGCAGGCTTGAAGGATGCTCGGTGCTCTATAGGTTCCCCTGGGTCCTGCAGCTCATTTTGTAGAGTCTGCGGGCAGAGCCTGCAGGACGGCTCGGTTGTCAGCTGCATTCCACCATGCGGCTATTTCCATTCTGGCCTTCACACAGGGTTCAAACACACTGGTTTTCTTTCTATCACTCTATCGTTAAATATTGAATGCGCTCTTTGCACTCACAAGTATCTTTAGCACTCAAAAATGTGCGAACAATTTGAGATATATCAGCATCTCCCTAAAATCCTTTTCGTAGATAACATTCACTGGTCCTGGAACATCCCTGATTTGCACAGACTGCTGCTAGCAGCGTTTGATCCATGCACTATGCTTGTAGGAAACTATGCCTTAGTCTCAAATACATGATGCCAGAATGCCCAAAGAACTCAAGTTTATGTTGTTTTACATATGACCCTCACTATTAAAGCACGTATTTTATAGCAATAAAAATTTTTATATTGCAGAACTCTTAGTTGGGGAAAGAAGCATGGACAAGGAAATGGACAAAACCTAATTTGTTATTTTTATTCTTGAAAGTTGAGCAGAAAATTTGAGCACTCTTTTCTCAAGTGTTTTTCCCAGTAAATTACATAGTTTCTCTTGCATGACACATGCATCATTAAACACTCCCTGTATCTCCCAATGCTTCTCCATCCTAACACTGAGGTAACCAGTAATCAGATCAATCTTTGTCACTAGTAATCACTTGTATAGCTATAAGGGAGGAATATTATATGTATAAATGCACAACGGAAGTCGAAGGTTAAGCTGTAGGCTACTAAATTAAATGCATTTATCAGTATACTCAGTTTTCTCATACCTCTTCACATATTCCTGGGCTGCTATTATATTCAGGCATTTAAATGCTAATCCAGGGCTCCAAATGATTGGTAGTTAACCATCTGCACTTGCTATAAACATTAATAGCAAAGAGAAAGCCAGCCCTGGAACTATGGTTATATACTCACTACAGGGCTCTGTGATGACTTTCTTTACACAGCCTTAACAGCATCCTTAAGGAATCAATACTTTCTCTTCCACCCAGGCATCTGAGCTACCCCTAACTTTTAACTGGAACTGTGAGTTAGGGGAAACAGTTGGCTGGGCTTGCACGAGAACATCGGGATGCAATTGTTGCTATAAACATTTAAGTCCTCGTTGTGTGGTTGTATCTAAGGAGGAGGATTCCCAGTTTGTGGAAACACATGCTGGAGGAGTCTCCTGCAACTCCCATGGAGACCTTCCCCTCGCAATTCTGTTCTTCTGTGCTGAACACTAGTGGATACGAGCCCAGTGAGTTCTGCGTTGGTGAAAGCCCAGACTCCTTGCAAAATGCAAGGTGGTGTAAAGAGGCAAGTGCTGTTCAGGGTGAGAAGGGGGGCCTATTCTGGATTAGTTTTTCTTATGCTGCAAGTACTAAGTAAAACTGCAGAACCACGTAGGTACAATGTGAACAACACATGATGCCACTCGTTAAAAATTAACTATTTTACTTCATCACGTGTTTCTAGGCATTATAGAAGAATTAGATCTTTGGCAGACAAAGTAGAGAGTATTTTTATAGTGACCTAGATAAGCAAGTTATGGCTGGAAAATTCTAATAAGCGTTTTACCTCTCGGCTCTCTTTCTGCATGACTGATTTATCATATAATACAGCCCATTGCTATGCAGGTATCCTCCCTTTGCATGATCCTGTATTCCACATAACAAGCCCTGCCTTTCCGCTGGGCTTATTAACACAAGAACCATGTAGCAATAATAGCTGTTGCTGTTTTAAGCTCTTCCCTTTGCTTGGGCGTAGCTCTTACCGGGCAACATCTATTCTGCATTTGAGCCATATCCTCTGCATGGAAGTCCCACAGCCCAGAAAACCGGATATAAACCCAAACCCAGCTTCCTGGTCCTGATCAGCTGGTGCCAAGGCTCCAGGTGCCAGAGATGCAATTTTCAGTCCTCCTGATAAGCCAAGGTGCTAAAGGGATGAGAGGTGTGGGGCTTGGCTGTTAGGGCTGAGCAGAGAGGGGTCCTCCTGTTCTGAAGTCTGTGCTGCATTTTAGGAAGGCTTCAGGGTGAAAAATGTGATAAAACCCTGTGAGTAAAACTGAGAATGCGAGGTTTATTTTCCCTTCTGTCCAAGCCCTAAAGGTCATCAGCTGATGAGGAGATTTGGGCAAAACAGGTGAGATTTCACAGTCTCTCAAGCATATTAAGCTCATTTACTTGATAAAATATTTTGAGAATATAAGAATGTCTAAACCTTTTTCCTCTTTACTATTTATTAATTTGGCACCTACAGCCAAAAACTACTGCTGAAGGGAGTTTTCTAGATTCATTTTAGAAAAAAATGGAGTAATTTTGTGTATTTTCTGCTGAAAAATAGTTTAATGGGGAAAGATGTCTTTATTATAAAACAAAATTATAGGGCAGAGGTGAAAGGTGGGAGTTTTCTCTCATGGTGAGAAAAAAAATGGAGCTTGGTCTCATGTTCTGTAGAAGTGCTTAACTCCTAGTGCCAAGAGATGCTGTGTGTTCGGAGAGCGCAGGACGATCCCACTGCACCCCACCCCAGGCCTGGGCTTTTAGGTACGTGTTAGGCATCCTCTGGGAATGGATACAGGTCAAAGTACTTACAAGGACAAAGAGGAATTGTTTAGTGTCTGTGTTTGACTTGGGTTTATGCGTAAGGTAGGTGTTGAGTTACTTGCCATTGTCAAGAGCAAGGTATTGCCTAGTGTGTCCAGAAGCTAAACTTGAAGAACATCTTGATTTCGTACATCTCCAAAGCAAAGTGGCAACAAAAAATAGGTTTCAGGAAACTGAGGTTTCATTTCAGTCCTTTTCTGGGTACTCCCCTCTTCCGTGACTCTGTTTCATCCTCTATTAAATTTGACTAATACTATCTACGTCATGAAGGATTTCCGAGTCCAAAGTAATTAAGTCTGAAAAGCGTGTTGAGACATTCAGATGGAAAGCGCTGTCTAACTGCACTGGTATAATTATACACTGCATAACTGATCCAAGTACCAAAGAAAAGTGGAACACGAAAGAACAGCTAAATTTATCCTAGAAAATGGGTTCAGCAGTTCAGCATTCAGATTTAGATCAGTAGAGCAGCCTCACTGCTGTTAAAAGCCACATAATCAGCTAATTTTGGCTGATGTACTATCAGTTGTTGTGAAGTGCACTTTTGTGCGTTGATTTAGTTATTAATTACGAGAAGTTTTAGTATACAATTAACATATGGTTTTCTTTTAAAAATGTTCTCCGGATAAAACAGTTATTGCTTCATTTAAATTCCTAAATATTTTGCTTCCGTTAAACTTACCATACTTCTATGTTTTCCAATCCACACGCAGACCCTAGCATTGATGAAGTATTTTTAGGATATTGGGATGAACAATTTTGCACAAATTTTGCATACAGCAAATGAAAACTCAGAAAATATTTAAAATCCACCTGGTGCTGTGCAAAGCTACTGACTGAGCTGCAGATAAAGTATTTAATCCCTTTGCCATTTTCACCGTCAAGGTGTAAACCGAATGCCAACCTAATCTGCCGGTAATGTAATCTGGTTTGTAAAACAGCTGATGGGCTGTGTTCCCCAAATTCTGATAGCACTACTTGTGCAAATTGAGATTTTGTAGCTCACACTCGTGCATTCCAAATGAATTGTGTTACCAGGTGGAGATGTTGCTTATGTTTTTCCTGATGTCAGCAGGTTAAGAGGTCCAGTAGCTTTTACAACTGATTTTTTTAAAGTATGGTAACCCCTTTAGTAAAAAAGATGATGTATGTATCTGGAATTTATCCTGATGTTGGAGGTGTGCTGCAACATTGTGCACATGGAAGTAGTGCTGCACAGAACCTTTGACTTAAATAAAGTATTATAAAAGCAACCACCCAACCCCATCCCCATAAACATGTTTTTCAGTTAGTGCTAATTGAGCCAACACTACTGTGGGCAGTGGAGAGATGGTAATTTATACTGGTTGTGCACCTGGCCCAGTGAGTTAAAGCATGAGGATCATGTCCTTCCGACTCTGTGTCACAGCAGAAGCAAGCAGAAGGGGCCGTCCCCAGCTGGTGGCCCTGTATCTTGTTGAGCGCTGAGCGACGGTGCAAAGAGCTTTGCCAGGCTACACTGGGGAACAATCCTTCTGCCAAGTGAAAATGTCCGGCCTGGGAAAGAAATGAAGTAACGTACCCAAACTGTGCTGTCCAGAATGCCATCCTCTTGTAGGCTTATGCCCAGGGGTAAAAATCGTCCCAATGTACAACATTAAACTCACAGTGTTCTCGGTGCTGCTGCTTCAAAGACACATGCTCTTCATTGCTTGCAGTGATTATTAAAAATACTATAAACTTAAGAACAGTAAGGGTATGGTTCGCATTATAATACATTAATGATGTTGGGAGTTCTTATTATGCTTTTAAATCCCAATGGGACTTGCGCTTTTGGGTGATGTAGTGGTTGTTGGGTTTTAAGTGCTAAAATAAATGCTGCAGTTACCGCTGGGTAAGGAAAGGGCTGACTGGTTAAGTTTTACTGTTACTGGTATATGCTTTTTGTGTGAGAGAGAAACACAGACAAGTGCTGCTTCTTATTCACACTGCAGCAATCAGATCTCTTTTTTTCCCTACCAGATGCAGAGGAATCAAACATAAATGTTGGAGTACTTACCTAAAAATTGATTTCAAATAAAATCTGCATTGAGAATCTGGTAGTAGTAATAAAGCCTGCTAGAGAAAATTCACGAAAGATAAGAGTAATAAAATTGAAAATAAAATTATCTTAGGATTTTTAAGTTGCTGCTGTTGCTGCTTAATGGAATGGGTACTTAAGGATTTTCAATATTTTTTTTTTTTAAAAAGGAGAAATCTTCCCTATCATTCTAAATTATAACTTACTGTATAACATTGTAAATTACACTTTTCTTTTCAAGATAAAGGCATTACAGCTGAATTATTCTATTTGGGTGAAAAGTTCTAACTGGCAGTAGTTATGTGAGCAATTTGTAACGACCACATTTCAATTAGAGCACATCGGTAAGCAGAATTAACATGCATTTTTAAAATTCAAATACATAGCAGCTATTGGGCTGGATTTGACCCCTTGCAGCTTGACTATATATGCATATGTGATACTTTACTTATGTTACTACGAAAGTTTGCTTGTTTGTTTCTCTATTAGAGATTTTCTTAGCAAATTGGATCACTCTGTTTTTGCTCTTTGCCTCTCCCTCCCCAGCAGCAGCGCCAAGGCTGCTCTCCCATTCCCCCCAGTGCCGGAGGGGACAGCCGGCCCTCTGCTGGCGACTGGCGGGGGAAGAGGGGCTTTGGCCACGGGGCTCGCCAAGGGGTGCGGTGCTACTGAGGGACCCTGCACCACAGGCGTTGCTTTAGCCTTAAAACCTGCTGAAGCTAGACATTTTGGGGTTGGGAGGGGATCAGTAAAAGACTTTATTCTTCGTTCTGGTTGTTTCGGGGTGACAAAGCCTTTGGTGGAGCCAGCTGCCCGGGCACTCCGGGGCACAAGCGGGATGGGGTGACCACAGACATTTGCTGGAGGGTGTTCTTGCTTTTCTCTGGTTCAGGGCTTTTTTGGGGCCGTTTGTTGTCATAGAAAGTCTCGAGATGGAAGGCACCCGTAACAAGTCACCAAGGAATGATTCTCAGGAATACCTAAAACTAAACCATGGGGATAAGGGCGTCATCCAGGCCCTCCTTGAACTCTGACAGGCTTGGTGCTGTGACCTGGACTTCCCTGGGGAGCCTGTTCCAGTGACCGACCAACTATTATTAATAATAATAACTGTGGTGTTTGGTTGGATGTTTTGTTGTTGNCCCCACCTCCGCCCCCGGCCCCAAACCGTGCGAGCCCCCGCGGAAAGGCTTTCTGCGTGGCCGCTGCGTGTATGTCCCGCTTCTGGGCGGTGCTTTCTTTGTTCTCCTAAGTTAGTTGCACAAGTATCAGTTTAGAAATTAAAATTTACATTTTTTTCTTCTTATTATTATTTTTACCCCTGAAGTTAGCAGTCTGTGAGAGCTCGAGGTGCAAATCACTGTGCCCAGCCGGCCTTTGCTGGGAATACTGGAGGGCAAATAAACCCCCGGCTGTTGGTTGNTGGGGAGCCTGTTCCAGTGACCGACCAACTATTATTAATAATAATAACTGTGGTGTTTGGTTGGATGTTTTGTTGTTGGTTTGGGGTTTTTTTGGGGAGGGAGGAAGGACGGGTTTGGCCTGTCACTGAGCGCTTTGTCCTCGCTGAGGTCTGCAGAGCCATGGAGCCGGGGGGTGCCGGAGCTCCCTCCAGCCGGCAGCGCGGCCCGGCTCCGGCAGCGGCCGGCAGGTGGCGCTGTCGGNTTATTATTATTTTTACCCCTGAAGTTAGCAGTCTGTGAGAGCTCGAGGTGCAAATCACTGTGCCCAGCCGGCCTTTGCTGGGAATACTGGAGGGCAAATAAACCCCCGGCTGTTGGTTGCTGCCTTTGTTACCGTTTTAGCATCAGAGACTGTGTTGCTGCAGGAGCTGTACAAGCAGAAAGCTAAAATGACGATATTTGCCCCAATTTCTTAAGATAAATTAAAAGCAGATGATGTACAAGGGGTGAATAAGCCACTGTCATTTAGCACAATGGGAAGTTGTCTCAGGATAGTGCCAGAGCATGACTTTTATCAGGGTTTGGATATTTTTTCCTTTCTTTTACTAGGAGGGAGGAAGTTTGAGTCTTGTTTAAACCCACAGAAAGATTTTAGTTTGGACAAATTACATTACAAATGATGCTGTGAATCATCCAGATATGAGTTAATGGTAGTGGAACTCAGCTGCTATGGGCAATGTAACCTGGGGATAAGATGTAGAGGGGGAAAAAAAAGAAAATCATAGTCAAAGCCCTACAAAATTCTCATAAAAAATCTTGCAGGAAAAAGGGCAATGTTCTGCTAAACTTGATGCAGTAGAGATGAAAG
Organism: Stercorarius parasiticus; assembly: GCA_013396915.1. Lineage (NCBI taxonomy): Eukaryota > Metazoa > Chordata > Aves > Charadriiformes > Stercorariidae > Stercorarius > Stercorarius parasiticus. The sequence continues at coordinate 79,597 of VWZL01005978.1, read as the reverse complement.
CAATGGGAGGAGAACTAGGAAGGGACGATATCTGAGAAACTGAGAAAAAAATATTCTCAGAAGAACCTTTGTGCTGTAAGTGATGTGTTTGAAAGATGAAGTCAGAAGATGGATTCTTGAGATGGGCTAATAAGAAGTTATTAGGAAAATTAACGATTTTATTGTGAGCATATTGCAAGGAGAAAATCTAGTTACAGCTGTCCTGTCATCTCATTAATGAACTGTACTTAGCTCATACAATATGTTTTCTTTTTATGTTCAAAACTGAGCATTCAGAGCCTCTAATGCATCTTCCTGAAGCCCACATACTTGATAAATGTGGCAAGGTTAGACAAGGAGATATTTATTCATAAGTGTCAGAGACAGGAAACTAGAGAATTCTTAGGATGTTATCTCCAGTCACTGACCCTGAAAAGATTGGCATATGATAACGCTGTGAGACAGCCAGGTCGGGAGTTACTCTGGTTTGAGGTCATGTCTCTCTGCTGGCGAGAGACGACTCTTACTCCAGCTTTGTCCTCCAGAGTGAGAGTCATTTCTTCCTCTGTGCTTTGATTTTCTTCTTTAGGTACAGATATGTATTTCAAGGTGTGAGCCTGTCTAGGAAAGAGGCTTTTGAAAACACTATTCTGATCCAGAAAGTATATTATGGAGAAAAAGCTATGAAAAAGAAACTCTTCAGGAACTCTAAAGTTGTTTTATTTCCTTGCAACTGGAATATAAGTACAAAATAACACTAAGCATATTACATCCTTGCATCTGAAGAATAGTTGTATCAACCACGTGCTGGGCATGTGTCACAAAACAATTGTTACAATTTATTAAATTCCCATTATATTCTAAATTCTGTATTTCTTCTACATATTTATGATCCACGTGCATTTCAATATGCGTAACCTACGGCCATGGATTGATTGTTCAGCTCTGGAAATAGTTTGTTTTCTGGTTCATGTAATAAGAGGTGTTTGGCTTTCATTGTGAATCCTTTCTTAACTCACACTCTAAATTCTCAGATAAGTTGAAAAGCAAGGACTCAGTGTGTCTGAAAAATAAGGCTTTTCCTGTGAAATTGGTGAAGAGCTAGGAGTGAAGCGTTTTATATTTTGATGAGATGAGTCAGAAACGTTTCATTAATAATGTCTTGTAAAGCGTGCTTTGGATAGGAAATTGTCCAAATAATATAAACAGATTCTACTTTGCATTTGAGATATTTTTATCATGGATATTGTGTAAATCTAATGTTAAAAACTGGACTCAGTATTTTGCTGATGAATCAATGATTGGTCTTACAAAGAAATAACATGCAAAGTAACAAATGGCAGGAAGGATAAAATCAGCATCTGTTATCTGTTAGCTAGTCTCATGATTTATAAAAACAAACAGCCAGCTAAGTCTTCAATAGAAATTTATGAAAACCTTGTTAATTAACAGAGACACATTGTGGTTTGAGGCAAATTTCTCTTTAGGATGATGTAAAATATCATCGATAACATACCATGTATGAACCTGATAGACCACAACAACCCCTCTGTTGGTGGGAAATAATGTATATAATCAAGATGAGCCTTGGTAGAGAGCCTTAAACCACAAGAAAATAGGAGTCCTAAAAGAGGAGCTAACAGACAGAATGTTATCCAGAGGCCAGTGGGGGTATTGTACAGAATACTGAACATGCTGAGGATTAATGGAAAATGCATATAGGCTGGCTGAAATACAAATTATTGTCTTGTATGTGTAGTTACATTTCCTTCCCACTCCACAGTGCTATGACTCCAAGGTGTCTGCAGACTTTAGTGCAGTTCTGAAATAACCATTTTCTTGATTCACCACGGAGATCTAGCCAGTAAAGACAGGGAATTTAAACCTTCGCCATTGAAAAGGCCAATGGATTTTCCTGCACAAGCAGAGCCCCATTTCCACAATGTAGCCTTGGGTCATTGACTCTTCCCTCTTCCATACTGTGTCCTTTTTGAGCTTCATGAGTCCATAGCTGCTGGAGAAATGCTTCTCTGCATACTTGCTGCCCTGTGTCTTTTTTTTGGGGTATCTGAGAACTGGTGTGAGAAGGTCTCATTGCAGAAAGCAGCAGGTATCTACATTTTATTTGAAAGGTACGCGCGCTAAAGGGTTGCTGGTTAGAATAATCGACTTAATCGACCTAAACAAAAAAAAAAGGAATCCATTTTTCAGAAAAGAAGTGGTATATAAATTGCAGGATTTCATTGGTCCCAAAGTAAACATCATCGTAGTGGTGCATCATGTTCCTAGTATATCTTTGTTATCAGTTCTTTTCAGAACCTCTGATAAAATGCTCCACAAAAGCAAAGAGAAGCCAAAACAAAGAGTTAAATTTTGCATTTGAATTTAACAGTGCTTAATGGGAAGGGTCTGATGACCTTTTGTCCTAAACTCACCCCATTGGTCTTGACTTTAAATTCATCTTTTTTGATCTGTCTCAAAAATCATCAGTCAATAAAACAGGAGGTATTTATCCTTTTGCTGTTACTCATATTTTTCTCAACTTTCTTTTGTATTAGTCATCAGGCTTGTGACAACAATTTATGAATGTTGAGGTCTGAATATATTTATTTTTATGTGACATCGTACTTATATATTGCTAGTTAGTATGTCCCTAGAAATGAGGCAAGGAGACATGATACGGGTCTTGTTTTGCTGTTAGCTTATTTATTTTGCCTGTTCCTGCCTGAGTGCACAGAAGATATAACTAATTCCTGCTGAGAAGGAGCTGACCAGAACTTTTGTTCTCCATCGTAAGACCGAATCGCCCGTGTGAGCCTAGCTAAGGACTTCTGCCATGGAATTTGTTTTGTCTGGTGGTTTGGGTTTTTTTTGGTGGGAAAGGTTCATGGGTTCATCTGCATGGGAAAGGTTTTGAGGCCATGAAGATGACTCCTTTTTGGCACACATCATTGTTTAGCAGGATCAGTGTACTGCTTTCTACTCCACTGAAGGGTGGATATCCAGAATATGCCTGTTTGCTTCTCCCAGTACAAGAAAGGCATCCCGGAGCAGCTCCACAGCTCGTCCCCCAGTAGCCTCTCTCCAATAGAGTCAAAAGCAGGTATGTAGGAGAGAGCATAAATCCAGGACAGACTGGGTGGTACTTCCTCAAAATGCTCTCCTTGCCTCCAACAGTTTGCGATCCAGGAATTTCCCCAGTCACAGATGGTTTTAATTGCATTAATAACCCTCGGTAGATTTTCTTCCCATGAATATGTCTGGTCTGTTCTAAACAGATGCAAACTTTTAGCTCTCTCAGTAATCTGTGACAAGTTCTGCAGCCTGTCTGGTGTGTGAAGAAGTGTCTCCTCTTTGTTTCAAAGCATCCCCCTTAAGCGTGTTGTGGTAGAGCCAAAGATCAACCAATCTCTGGTCATCCTCTCCATGCCAATCATATTTTTATAGTCTGCTATCCTGTGTTTAATCAGTGGTCTTTTCCAAGTTGATAATAATGCATGCTAAATTTAATTTTTGTAACAGCATCCCTAAAATTCTCTTCTGTAATATGATGATTTACAGTCACTGACTTTGACTTTCCTTTGTTTCTATTCATAAGCAGAGTTTACACAGTGCTGTTGCTAAAGCTCACTGAAGTGCCATGCAATGTCCAGTTCTAGTTTGAAACCAGGCTTGTGTGTGTGTCTTTACTAAATCTGTTACTTCTTGTCTGTAACATTTGTCTGAGACACTGTAAAGCAATTTAAAATTAAATCATAGCATGAGCTATGCAATCCATATTAAAAGAAACATAAGACGTTTCAAAATAAATATCTAATATAATTAGGTCTGGGGGAATATTTGGGAGATGCTTAGGTGCTTTAATGATTGGGTTTCTGGGGAAAGAGGCAGATATGAAAATGAGACTTATTAACCAAGCCAAGTCCCCAGACAGCATCTCACTCAGCATGACCACTACTAATTCATGGGCTGAGTTATAATTGACAGTCCAGGATTCTTCATCTGTTACAAAGTGATGCTCCCCTGTTTGGAAAACATTACTAGTAATGATTAACTCTGAAAGTACTCAAGTGAGGAAAAAAAACAAACAAAAAACCCTAGTATAAAATTTGGATGGAAACAAACTGAAACTAAAAGCGGTGATACAGGGTTTCCAAAGCTAATCTCTAGAATACTTAAAGTTTCCGATGTGGCGGGGATGAGGCATACAGTTAAAGCAGGTACCCCTCAGATCACATCACAACAGTGTGAAGAGTGAAGCTTCGCCAGGGTTCTGCATTATGCTTCAGGACACAGCCTGATACAAAGAACAAAACCTTACAAATTCTATTTGGCTTTTTTCTACAGTTTGCTACAGCTTTATCAATAGGTACAATATGGTCTTTTCCTTATTCTTTATTTGAAACCTTATTATAGCACACCCTTTCCAAAGGGCGCACTGAACCAGAACAGCAGAACCAGTGCTAAAAGTATACTGGCTGTTTGAGCTAATAGTGTCCCTGATGAAGATCAAATACTCACGGTGATCACCATAGTACATGTCACAACCTAAGATTCATACCTTTTGGGGTTATTTTCCATTTTTAGATGAGATGGACCAAAGAGAGAAAGAAAAATACTTATAGAGTGGTGATATCCTTAAGCACGTCTCTGGAAATGGCAATAAGCCTAGTCATGAGTTCAGCATCCTCTCCCTGCTGGGGTGCTGTTGATGATGTTGTAATCTAGGGTTGACCATAATACTCTGGGGGAGCTGGACGTGTTGCATGCAGTGCGCTCCTCTGCTCCTTGGAAGCAAAAGAAAGCTTGCAGTGAAAATGAGAAGCTGTTACTGTCAGCAGAAATCCACCATGTGAGCATTACACTTGGCAATTCTAAGCTTTGCATCATTGTCAAGGAGTAGGGGAAAATTAATTTAATTGGTACAATCTTTCCTTTAGAGTTAAATGTAATAGGCAATTTCTTCTTGCTATGAGCGTATGTTATTCACTGGGTTTATGTTTCCAGCGTTTCATCAGCCTTACATCACCTGATCTTACTGAGAAGTAACTAAATTCAAATTCCATGTAATTAGCTCAGATTTCTTCGTCAACTTTATTAAGAAATAATTGTAAAAGTCTGAAGAATGGAAAAGCTAATTAAAAGCCCACCTTTTTTTTGTTTTGTTTAATCAGTGACAATTATTAATAATAGGTAAATTCCTTATAATCATATGCCTTGGTCATAAAAGGAACAACATAGAAAATCTTGTATTTCATAAAGAAATTGAATGAGCAATGTATTCCGTTACGACAGGCTGTGAAGAGTATCAAATGCCAGAGAAAGTTCAGTAATGAATTATGAAGAAACTGGAATTTCTTAATGGAATAACGAAGGAATAGAAAAGCTATAGCGTAGAGACAAAGTGTGGACAAGAAATCTTACATTTTTGAGAAAATTAAGCATCTTCCTTTTCTTTTTTAATTGTCATGGATAATTAGTATGTCTGGTTTTATCACAGCTGAATAAAAATCCTGTGGTGACAGGGAATTTTATTTATAATAGGTATTTCAGTTCCTAAGCCACAATATCAATTTATGCTTGGTTCTGTTTGCATAATATTTTATGAGTGTCTGATTAAGCCTTTATTAAGACTTTTTCATGAGGCTTATTACATCTGCAGTGCTGGCTCTGCCTCTGTATTGAGAATATTGTCACAGCTATCCTCATTTGTCATGAGATTTATTTCATTTGATAAGTAACGTTGGCAAACTGATATATGTATTTTAAGCTCAATGGTATTAAAGCACTCCCCAAAAAAATAAACTTAAGACAGAAATTAATACCTCATCATCATAAACATACCTCATCATCATAAAAACAGCACAGCTTGCTAAAAATGGTCCTAGTTCACGTCATGGATAACTGTCAGATATTACTTAGTCCATCTCCTTATGATAAATGGAACTTAACTCTGGTCAATATGAAGCTAGAAAAAAAGAAAAAGAAAGTTAAGAAAACCAAACCAGCCCTTTCTTCCCTTTATGCAACTCAATTAACAGAGAATAATCAAATGGTTTTTGGGGGTTTTGTTGTGAGCTTTTTTTTTATTATTATTATTTTCTTCTTCTCTGTTTTCCTGTGGGAGCCTGTCTTTGGACTTTTTTCCCACAATAGTCACATACTCGTTGTCCCTGATATCTTCATAATCACTGCATAAACACGGCTGAACCCCAAGCTTTCCTTTTAGTAGGCGAACTGAAGAACCAGGAGCTGAACATGGTGTGATAAAGGTCGCTGGCAGAATTTGGTGCTAGTTTTCATCCTTATGATCATGGATTTTTGTTGTTAAAGAGATGCCTCAGGGAAATGAAGTACGGCAATCCTGTACATTTATTAAAGCCAATGTTATTAAGAGCATAGTAACATTAAAATATCTCTTAGCACAAGTATCAATATTAGAACATTTTCTTGGTGTCTTTATAAGAGACTACTGAAAATGAATATTCTGAGTCCCAAGTAGAATAACTGTTCTTTATTAAAAGACAGCTTATCAATTAATAAAATACATTACCAACCACATACCTGAAATCTCTGGTTGACTACCAATCAAAAGACTTGTTTTGTACAAGGTTATATTTAAACTTACTCCATTTCCTTTTGGATGGGAAGAAGTTAACATTAAAGTCTCCTTTTTTTCCTCGAAGTTGAATAAAACACTCAAAAAACTCCAAACCTGATTCTTCAACAGAATTACTTCACAGTTGCAACGATCACCTGAACATAGACTAAAGTCACCAGTTCACACCGTTGGGCAAACTGGTTGTTCAGGGAGAAGCTTTTAATTTCGTTCTTCTCTTGTATTGATGGACAGATAAAAGTAAACTAGAGAGTAAAATTACGGAAGCAGAGGTACTCTAGGTTACAGTGACTATGCAGGGACAGATGCTTACCCTAGTCTTCCTTATTTGATCCCCATAGCCTAAAGGCTCCTTAGTAGTATCTTATCAAGGGCAGGGTTTGAAACAAGGGAGGCTGCTCTTGTGTTGTCAGCTGGTCCTGTAGATGGATCATTGATGGTAATTATTTTTAAGGTACAAAAGTAGAATAAAGGAAGAAAAGCTTACCTTGCTTACCTCTTAATTCCTCCACCGTAAGATTTGCTACCTAGACATTTATAAAATTAAAGGAATACATCAAACTCATCTGTAGAAAAAAGCATCTTCCTTACCAACAGCACATTGCCATTTTCTCTACTGTCTGATGTTATTGCGAAATGATTATCCAAAAGAATGATTTTATCATAAAACTTGCTGTTAAAGTGACAATTCCACTTACTTTTTTCCAAAGCTGGCTCACAGCCAACGAAGCTAGCTATATATAAAAAGGGAAAACATGCATGGGAGAGCTATATGGTGGATAAAACAGGTTTATGCTGAAAGCCACTTCATCACCATGCTTCTTGAGTTCTGAAACAATGTCATTAATTATCTTGGCTAATTTCCTCCCCTAGTATCTCAGTTTGGTCTTTCGTGCGTCATAAACCATGCCACACGTTAGTGTAGTGCTTACATACCGTCTAGCTTAATTTCATGTTCATAATTATTCTCCTATGCATTGCCAAGGTCTGCATTTCAGTAGCTGCCTAATTAAAATATGTGTGTCAAACCATCTGCATGCACACCGTGTCTTTTCTGCTCCTGTGCCCCGTATCCTGGTCTAGCTTCTGTGAAAAACATGGAAATGTGGAAGTCAACAGAGTACTGAACACACAAGGTTTTGATGTCAGTTGTTGTGCTTGAAAATAGGATAGTAGATACTAATAGGCAAATCAGAAGCTATTGCTGTAAGGACGTGATGCACCACGCTGTGGAATTTGCTGTGTGATGCTGCTGTAATGGAAAGGTTCATAGGATTGAGGAAGAAAAGACATTGCTGCTCTTTGTAGTGTTTAACCTGGAGTACCAGAGGATAATGATATTGAATAGAATTGCCATAAATTTGCAACTTTGTTTTTTTTTTCCCCTAAAGCGGTATCATTTTCATTTAGCCATCAGGTGAACAGCTGTTGTGAAAATCCAAATGGTCTTGGCTCTACCAAGTAAATGCGTAAGAATGCATATTGATTTTATATAAATGAGATATGGATTTGAAAATAGTTTGTAAAATTTATTCTAGCTTTCTTTACGCAAGTATTCTTCCTTTGTTTTTAAAACTGTTTGCCTTAACATCACTCTTTGCAGAAAGAGGAATGTTCAAAACAAAAAATTATGAAACCCTGAAAATTGCTTGCCCTGGGTTTTCCATGTTATACCTTGCTTCTGTTTTGAGGTGTGAAGCACCAATATTTATTAGGACTAGCGAAGTACACGGAAGTTGGACTGAGGGAAGGATTTCTTTGTTCTGATGTTACACAGGCATCAGTGTTTATGTAAATTTGACAAATATTACTATTTTATACATCCTGTAGAGAAACTTCATCGTTTTTATATGACACACAGTTAAGATAGAAATTCAGTGTCTGACGTACGGAGAGAAAGAAATACCTTTGCCTATGAAATATTTTTCAGCTTTGATCATACTCAAAAGCTTTAGATATTTTAGGTTTTATCAGTCATATACATCTTTCCCCTACTTAGAAACATGGACTAACTTAGGGAGGAAGGAAAATCGGGACGATATCTGGTCCAGTCTGCCCCTAACCCAGAGGTTATGCATATGAGATAGAGATATGGGTAAATAAAGAATATAACTTTTTTTTTTTTTAAGTGATTACCCTGTTTGAGCATTGTTCTCTTAATCAGAACCCTAGTCCATCATCAGGTGATAATGGATTGAGGAAGAAGGTGTTAATCTTTTAACATTATCTTTTAGATAAATGAATTTAATTCCCAATGAACCACAGGTCTCTGTTCAGATCTACAGTTTGATAGGAGACGTAAATGAGGCAGTGACTTGCTGAAATGGGAGGAGTTATAAATCTTTATTCTTCTGGGTATTTCTGCCTATCCCAGCGTCCCTTCTCGTTATTGTATCAAATTAGAAAACTTGGCAAGCAATATTCTCATCCAAGTGTAATCACAACACTTAGCCAAAGTCTTTTAATATTTTTTTCAACATTGTGCAGACTTTTTTGTTTTAAAAAAAAATAGTTACTCTTCCCTACTGTTGAGAGAACTGCTGCACAAAGATCTAAAATTACTAGCCATTAAGAAAATCAACAAAGCTTTGAACTCAAATTTGTTTTTCCTTTTTTTTTTTATTATCAGTTGCTCTTCTGATTGTGATATAATGAGACATATTATGGATGTTTTTATTTTGAAACATGAAATGACTAAATAATGAGAGCATGTGTTAATAACATTTAGAGTTACTAGGGAAATCTCATTGCTTAAATAATGCATCAGAACATCAAGTCCAAGGGCAGTGTTGTCAAGTTACATATTTTGAAGTTAATATAGTAAGAAAGAGATTATTTTATTACCTTTCATAACTTATTCCAATCCATACATAGACATAAATATTTCAAAATAATTGCATTGCTAATATTTTTATGTATTAGCGTACCTGTAGTATGTTTACTTCATTAACAACCAATTTGTTTTCTTCTTCACTATCAATATCTTCATGTCTAAGAATAAATAAAAAATCAGACTGAAGGAAATTAAGGTTATATTAAAGGTGTCATAGAATCCTGGTACACTCCAGATTGAAGTCACAGTTTACACCTGGTACTGCTTCAGTGAGACAGAAAGAAGCTTCCAGAAGTGAATGATCACATTATGCCTATTGCTTGCTCTCCTTTATTAGTTCATCTACAATAGTATACAGTAGAACTGTGTGGCTTATTAGTTTGGCATGACGCTTGTTATTTTCTATGCCTATCTCAGTGTATAGTACAGAANATAAAAAGTCTAGCTATATTTTTCCCAATAATTTAATTCAATTTTACTGAAGAATAAGGGAAATTTTGGCATTTCACTCTATGAGATACTATATCAGATGTTACCGAACCTGCTAACCAGCACAAGAGAATTCTACATGCAAACGGGGTCTGAATGGTTTGTGGTCAGTATAGTACAAGCCCATATATTAAACGCTGAAACTAAAATGAACTGTTAGTTCTACCCATTCTGTCTACTTGAGCTGATAAGAGACTTTTGCAACCATGACCATTTAATTATAAACTGCATATGGTCCCAAGGGGGACGAAGTTAGATTAAATGGGCAGCCTCAGTGCTGTTGTTTCCCAATTTTTGTACTTTGTTAGCTTTGCAATAGTTTTTACATACCTATGAAGAAAGGCAGAGGCACATACACGCTCACATCTGCTTACATTTGTGAGTGACTTGCCGCAAGGTGCAGAGTCTGTGTTCTTTACTAGCTCACTGTTCTCAGTGATGTTTACATGAAGAATCTGCTTTCCACATTAAATCGTCTAACTTTGGTTGTACTTTGGCTGCTTTTTGGCTTTGTATAATTTCTTGAAAAATATTTTAACAAGCTTTAGACTTCTGTCTTTGGCCTTTAGTTACTTTAGAGTTGTGATTCATAGAAGTTAAGCAAAACCAATTTATTTGTTGAGCACGATTACTGAATTATTCATTTCAAATATGTAAATAACTATTTCTATTCACAAGTATGTTGAAGAACAAACACCCCTGAGAATGCATTTCACTGTATGAGTAGTTTGGAAACCAGCAGGTAGGAGAACTCGCTTTGTGAATGACAACTTAAGTCACATAATGCTCCTTGTGCCTCTTAATTTGCTAAATAACATTTTCTGTGCAAGAGCATATTGTATAGCTGGTGAGAATTTATTTCCAATATGAGTATTAAAGTAATGGAATTTGCAAACACCTACCAGCTAAAGAATCTCTTTCAAATAAAAAAATATAAGTGGAAAATAAGTGGATTTAAGTTAAAAAATATAAGTAGAAATTAAATAAATTTGTCTGTGAGATGTGACTCTGGTTAGTATTTTGTGTTAGTTGAGATATTCTTTTAGGGCTCAGTGCAATTTTGAATGTTTAGTGCTAGTCCAGCAAACTGAGGTTGTTTAAGTATATGACTAATGCTAATCATATCCATAGAACTAGTCATATTAGAAAATTAAATATGAAAAGAAAGTTTTTTTCCAGCAGGAGCCAGAGAAGAGAGCTTTGGGTGAGTGATGCTTGTTGAGGCCGATACAGTAATGGTGTCTGTTACCCTCACAGGGCACCTGCATTTTGTAAATGCCTTCAATTGAATGCAATACTGATGCAACCAGAAAGCTTTTCATTTCTGCTGTGTCCACTAGGAAATCTGAATTTTCAGTTGAATATCTCTGGTGTGGAAGTGGGTCTCATTTGTCATCATAAATCTTGTCTAGTTTTGTCATGCTGAGGACACCGGGCAGTGAGTAGAGCTGATGACCTTGCGGATAAGTAAATAGTAACAACATGATGGATAACAGGGTGCTGTGAGGTGGACACAGTTTCAGGTGTCTGAAATATTGTGTGGGGACCTGGGATCAGGTAGGCCTGCTTTCATGATTCTGTTCCTCCCAAATGTAAGACCAAATTAAAACTTCCTCCATGTGTTGTAAAAAAGGCAAAAGCAGATTTAAAACCAGTTAGTTGTTATGAACGTTTCCTTAAGGCCTTATCTTTTGCCTGTTCAGGATTCAGGTCATCGATAGGGACTGTCAGACTAGGCTGTGGCGAAACAAATGCTCTTTATAAAGGTCTGTTCATGTAGGGGTCCTTTTCTAAAGGAAAAAGGTATGAAAATATAAAAGCAATATCAGCTTACTGGGGATTTTTCTACCTGCCCCATTTATAATAAAAGCTGCTTGCAACTGTCTGGTGCAAGAACCTGTTGTTACATACAACTTTAATCTTTTATCACTCCAGTACGCTCCCCAAAGAAATCCAAAAGGCTTCTAAACTTGAAAAAGTCAAACTTCATGTGTGCAAATAGCAAAAAATTAACTTTTTTCAGTAGGACTAAAAGTTTGTCAGACAGCTCTTACTCTGCCTTGCTTCCATGCTTGGTTGCAGTTATCTTGTTGTCTCCTTCATTGCCGCACAGTTGCTGTCAGTCCTTCTGGTTCCTGAGGAGTTTGTTCTGTCTCGGAGGCCTGAAAGGCTGCTCCTTCCTCCTCAATGAAGTTTCTCGGCCTTTTTTGTAGCTTTCGTGAGCACTGTTTATTGTCGTTTCTCTCTTGCTGCTTCATTTGGTGGTCTGCCATTGAACACGTTGAGCACCTCTCCCCTAGAGCCTGTTCAGACGACCCAAAGAGAAGGAGCAACCTTCTTCTTCTCTGGAGGCCACGCTTCACCACATCTTGTGAAAGGATAAAACAAGAATACCCCGAACAGGTCATTTTGGAGTGCTTCTGGAGTTTGTTATGTTCAGGCAGCTGGAAAGGAGATTTTGTGAGGTATTTGATTTGGGGATGGTAAGGCTTGCTCTGGGGACTGCAAAAGGTTAAGAGAGTCAACCTTTCTCTGTTTTTTTTCACATTTTCTTTTCAATGCCTTCTTGGAAATTCTCGCTTTTTGAGCAACTGTATCTTTTTCAAGGCGATGTAAACCTGTTTGTGATCAGGTCCACCAGTTTAAATCAATGGAGTTCAAAGCAGCTGATAGTTTCAACAGTGCAGAACCCAAGCAGGTGAAGTCTGACTCCTATTTTTATGCATACAGGGCAAGATCTGCACATGATACCAAATGGTTCAGCTCTATTGACTTCAGTGAATGTCAGACTCCATAAACTCCTAAGTGAAATCAATGGAGCCATAGTAGGTTATACACAGGGGATTTCACTCAGTGAGCTTAAATGTACTCAATAGCCTTTTACTGCTGAATGTTTAAACTTCCCGTGTGAAGTAGTTATCAGACTTCTGCCTCATGCATTTTTCTAAAACACTTGCTGATATAAATGAAGATGCAGTGCAGTTGTTGCAGAGATGGGTTTTATTTTCTGATGCGTGCTAACCGGTATGTGAATATTGGATCTGCAGTACTATATTTCTGTAGATACCTGCAGTCATTTCATCGATTGAAATCAGATCTAGACTAATTAAGTTTTATTTATTTACTTCCTGTGTTTCTGAATCATGAAAATTGCCACTATTTTATTTGCAAATCTTACTCCTCCCCTCCTTCAGTTTGGTCACTCAGTTTTTCAAACCTTTCCTGCTTGTTAGGCTGCAGTGTTGAATTCTACCTATCTATTCATCCAGCCTTCCTGAGCTTTCTCTTCTCACCTCAGTACTTCAATGTTTACTGCTGAAATTTTGTTCTTACTGTCTTTTGGCCTAATGAGCTTCCTCACTATCATTCACTTTGCTTTTCTTCTCTTGAACAGAAGTGCTTTTGTCAGTTTGAGGTCCAAGGAAGTATAAAATCCTCTCCTCAGCAGCTCATAGTTTTGGTGACATTTTTGTGTTGTGAAGGAATTTCAGAAAATTAGTTTTTTGGTAGAGCAAGAAAGGACTCGAGCCTAAGAGTGGGACTATTCACAGTATAATGAACTTAAGCAATTTTACTCAATATAGTAGAATATATTCTTACCTAATTGTTGACCATTACATTTCTTTCAAAAATGTCCTTAGCTTACAGAAAACAAGGAAGGTATGTTTTACGAAGTATCTCCAAGCAGAATATTTATTTACAGGTTTGTGTTTGATATTCTTAAATCTTGACAGCTCCTTTAAGAGTATTTTGTACCAACATTTTGTGACAGCGACTTGGGAAATTTTGTATGATGATTTAAAATGGGGCATTTGGTGCTAAATGAAATCAGAATGTCTTGGTAAATCTGTCTGATGCTGCTGAGGTTGAGGTTGGTAGTAACTGGTGACGTGATCCTTTTCTACTTACGAAATACTAAAAGAGATCTTTCAGTGTTTCTATAAAAATATCAGATAATGCATTTATAAATTTAAACTCACTTTATGCGAGATGGGGTTTTCTTTTATATTTTATTCTGAGAGCTTCGGCAAAACGGCAGAAAATGACAGTCTGTGACACAATGAATTCCACATAGAAACATCTACCAGGGAGAAAGACTGAACATATTTGAGGATAAAATGGGAATGATGCTAACAAAGCCTGAGGGAAGTCAGGTTTTGATTGCTTAATATGCCATAAGCCATGACTGATAAGGTAAATACTAAAACCGATGGAACTCCTACTCATAACAATGAAATCTGTACGTCTCAGAATTTTTTGAGTCTGGTCTCTAGTAGTCAGGTTACAAGCAAAAGTTACATCTTTTTTTCTAAAAGCCAAAGGCTGAGTTGTTCAGAGAAATCAATAAATTAAAAACTAGTTAAATTAAATTAATAACAAGAATAATCAGAATAAATTAAATTAAATTAATCCATAAATTAAAAAATAACCCCTATATCAAGAGATACAATTAGGAAAATAATGCTATTTATGTTGCCTTTCACACTTTTTGGATATTTTGAGTGGAAGAGGTAAATGAATGACCAAAATACTGAGCCTTTAAAGTCATCTATGCATTAGGATGTTGTCAGTTACAAAAAAAAAAAGCAAAAGCATGAATATTTCATAACTCTTTGGCATTCAGCCTGTTTTGCATAGGTGGCAGCTGGAGGTTCAAAACAGAGCGTTATTGCTTCACCACTGTCACCATAGTTTAGCAGGTAAATAATGCATGAACTAAGAAGAGTTGACAAGGCAGATGGTAATGATATATTGGTTCAAAAGTCTGTCTCCTCAAAAAGCACCTAGAGATGATTTACCTCAGACTTATTATTTATTTCATATGACTGTTTACAGAACATTCACAGATATAGTCTGTAATTAACCTAGAGAATTAACAGGTGAAGGATGTGGAAGGCAAGTAGCTTAGCACAGTGTCAAAAGAGTATATATGGAACACTTGCAAACTTTCCAGCTTAAAATTGTAGACAAGTATTAATCCACGCTCTTTGGGATTCTAGATTCTGGATTTATCTTTAGGAAAAAAAAAGTTCCTTCATATCCTACCTCAAATTACTCAGTTCATTCTAGTTGCAGTACTAAAGACCGCTCTGGTTTTCTATGATTCATTCACCCATTATGGAAGGTCGGCTGCCTGTCGAGATGTAGAGATAATATCATTTACGTTGATTTATTTTTTGTTTTTTAATTTAATCTCTTTTTATTTATTTATTTTTTAATGCAGAAGGCATTCTAGGAGCATTGCCTAACTAAGCAGGGAACATCCTGGCAGGTGTGTTACGCACAGACAGGGCTGGTAGTCTTGTGTTATCAGCTTTTTTTGCATAATGTGACATCTGATCAAAATGCTGACAGACGCAAATTAATAACACCGTGTTTGTACAGCAATAAGCATAATAAACTTTTACAGTAAGAATGTACAGTCCTGAAATATAGAAATGAGGATAGTTGCCGTGGAGTAACTGGGGGTCAGAAACCCTAATGACATGCTCATGTTTATCCTGTTTGTCAAAAAGGTTAAGATCTTCTTGTGATTTAATTAAAAAAACAAACAGCACACGAACATCCTATCCCTGTTCATTGCTCACAGACTGCTTCACCCATAAAGGTTAATTTGTTGCGCTAGTGCTTTGTTTCCTGTTTTGTTTATGAGATCACTCTCTGTAGTGATATCTGCATACATTAACTAGCCCAACACATTTTGTGTTATCTGGCAGCTTCTTTAATTACTGGTCAGGCATCACTTTTTAATATTGCAGCCGAGCAAAAATGTATTTGTTCCAGTAGCATTTTTAATGTGAGCCTGCAATATCTGAGCTTCCCTAGAGAACTCTTCCAGCCAGGCTCGCCAATAAACTGCAGCCGCTTCGTTGCAGCCTGAGGTATCGACAGATGCTTCAAACTGGATGCGTAATGTGGGGTACCTGCTGTGAATAGAAAATCACTAAGGACTGACGGGACATTCTTTAGGCACAAATAAGCTGTGCTGATTTTCTTCCCACCTTGTAATGGGAGACTGTGATGTGATTTTTTCCTATCTGTCTCAGTGGTTGTTTTTAAACATCTTTTTTTCATTGAGATGTGCAAGATGAAGCAATGACTTCCCAGGATTACAGGTTTAACTACGTGCAGTGCAAGTGATTCGTTACACTGACAGCAATTTACAGCTAAAGAAGAAAGAACCCAAAGAAACAGAAAGTAGCAATAGTGCCAGTAGGAATCTGGCAGGGACAAACAAGGTGTGAGCTACACAACAGAGTGGATTAAACCATTCATGGTTATAGTAAACACTGTATGAGGTAGTCAGATGGAATAAAATAAGACAGTAGACTATACCACACAGCAGACTATAGTGGACTATATCACAGTAGACTAATGGACAGGTGGAATTTTTCTTCATGATTACAAAGCTTTACTGTTGAACCTCCAGGGGATCACAAGTAGAGCATGTGCTATGGGCTCTGTAAATACACAACAAACATACCTCTCCTCCTCAAAAGAACTGACAATGTAGGACTGTGTTGTATCTCATAAGGATTTCAAGACCTGTCTCCTAGGAAGCACAGGATTACGCTTAAGTGCTTAAACCATGTTGACTTCAACTGGAGAATCAGTAACATAAACTTCTGCTGAATAGGGAGTGGTTAAAAAGAAAAGGAAAAAACACAAAACCTTTCAGTCATGGAGAACTTGGCAAGGGAGCTTCAGACTGCAGAACAAAATTCAGAGGTTATTGGAGTATGTCAGTGTCCCACACCACCATCGTGTGCAAGCCCTGGGGACCTGGTACCGCTCAGACTGTTCTATGTTGGAATTCAGAGCGTTGCTAAGGCTAAGGAAAATGACTTTTCCTCTCCTCCCTCCTCCTTCAATCTATTTTACCATCTTTTTTTATTTATTGCCTGAGTTAGAAAGAAGCTTACATTCCCTATTATTGAGAAAAGCATTCTTCCTGTAAAAGCTGAGGTCCTCAAGTTGGCCTGTCCACCTCAGTTGGATGAGTTAGTGTCATTAGTTAGTTTCAAATAACTTGTGGCCGCGTTGGCAGATTCTGAAAGTCATCCACAGCTGCTTTTTACTGTGATGGGTATATGATGCCATTGTGAAGACACTGATTTATTATCCAGACTGATGGATTTCTAGTGGGATTTTCAGTTTACTGCCAGAAGTTCTGGAATCAATATGTTCCAACAGAATAAACAGGTTAGAATTAGACTTAGAGATATATTCAATTAAAAACTGAGCATGAATCTTCTGAATAGTGGGAAGTGTTTAATAAATAGAACTAGATCACTTTCTGTAGTATGGATTGATTCTGGTTTGTATGTAGAAGCTTTTAGAAGCTGCTATGTTTAGAAACATGCCATGATGATGATTAATTTCCTGAAATATTTGTAGTATGCATATACATTGTAAAGAAGCTTCACAAGAAGAGGATACATGCAGTGTCCACATATCCTCATTCATAAAATATTTTATTTTCTGTTTCAAATAAGTTATCATCTTCTGCTATCCTCTTGAAACAATCTTTTCTTTTCTGACATCCAAATCAGATCCTTATAAATACCATTAAATAAATAAACAATGACAGAATAAGAATAGACCACGATAAAGAGCCTGACTACATTAAAGCAAAGATTAGTACATAAAGGCGTGTTGTTCTTACCTTTGAGTACTATTTTACGTGCACAACACTCTGCTGCACCAGATGCACTTGAAAATTAATGCTTTAGTGAAAAAACTTGAAGAAGGGAAACAGTAAAAAATGCTGTGTGAAATATTGTAATTACAATAATGATAAACATAGCAGCAGGTATAGTTATGGTAGTTATTCATCTTTGCATCCAAATGAAGATGAACTCAGCTTCTCTCAACTGGAATTTTTTGCAAGGACTCACAAGTGACAGTTCTCTTTTTGTTTTTTTTTTTCCCCCCTCTCCTTTCTCTCAGGGAAATTATTCAGGGTTTTCATTTGGTTTTTTGGTTGGTTTGGGTTTTTTCGGTTGGTTGGTTGGTTGGTTGTTTTTTTTCCCTTACAGATAATTATGGGAAAGAGAGATCCATGCAACTGGATCTTTTTTGACTACATCACCACTTAGAAAGGACTTATTTTTTTCAGTGGCCAAATCCAGTTTTATGCAATCTCTTCTGCTTTGATTAATGGGAAGATTTTCAACACAATGAATATTTGTCAGGAGTCAGATTGACTTGGTACCTTTTTCTGAGGTTCAAAGGAGCAACAGCTTCCATTACCTGAATTATTAGTACAATTAATCGACAGGATTACTAGTGCAAATAGTAATCTCAGTGGAGAACTGTGATATTTCTCCTATGGAGTGTTTCTTTAGAAGGGGGAAATTTATTTTCTCGATGCATTTCAACATCAGCTAATTTGCACCATGTGAGAGGGCCATGAATGAAAAGGTTTGTGAATACAGCAGTATGTACAGGTGTCAAGAGTCTTCTCCTGGTCTTCTTTGAATCAAGACCTTTCTGTCTTCAAAGGTTGTTGCTCAGTGGATGGTGACAACTGAGGTTTATTTAGGGGATTTAGAAATGAAAAGGCTGAATAGGAGCAGCACATTTCTGCATCTGACAGGCTGGTGATTGGGTTACAAGAGCTGATGCACTGTTATTTCCATTTTGTGTGTTATTATTGTGGATCAAGTGAGGTAGAGAGAAACACAATTAATTAGGGCTCTGCCTAGCAGCTTCAGCAGCAGTGCTGCCTGTTAGAGGTGCATGAAAATAAAACAAAGCAACAAAAGAAAATACCAAGCTTTTTGGGATAAGCAGTCTGGTAGAAGCAAGATTGCATTGACAATGTTTGCAACTCTTAAAGGAAAGCAGAATGGTGTTTCCGCCATACACAAGATTTAGTTGTTCATCAAGGAAAGGAATGTTCCTTTGTTATGATGAATTAGGCGATTTGCCCTAACATAGGAGCTGTAGTGGAGGTCTTTGAGACATGTCTGAACCATAATGTAGCAGTTGCTAATCTTGAGTGAGGCCAATGGTTGCTTGTTGTAGGATCCTGTCTCTGATAGTGACTGGTATCAGCTTTTTCAGAGGAAAGCTCATAGGATGTTACAGGATGTTCAGGTGAAGAGGGAGTTTCTTCTAGCTATCAATTTGTATCTGGCTCATACCACAAGTGGGAGAACGTTTAAAAAGCTAAATTCTTAGATGACTTGCAGATGTTACTGAAATCCACTGTAAAATGGACAGGCCTCCCTAAAAGCAGATGTTTCTCCAATGTAATATCTTTCTTTGGAAGTTATTTCTTGCCATAGCTGAAGTTTCAAAAGAAGAAGGACTTTAAATCTACAGAGAGAATAGATCTGCAGGAATGGGTCTCCTTGTGCATTGAAGTGGCATGGCATGGCATTGAGAGGCCACTGTACCAGTTCAACCTGCAAGTAACACCCAGAAATGAGGATTTGGCTCCTCAGAGTGATGCATTTGGCTCTCCACATGTGGACAGTGGCTGCTTGCTCGTTGAAGAACCCCATAGTGGAGGGGCCCTGTGTGGCTGTAAGAGCTGCCACGTTAAAAGCAGCAATTTCTTCAATCACTTTCCTTTTAAAGTATCAAATCCTTTAACATATTAATAGTTAAACACCAATTTGAGACAATAATTGAATGTGCTGGGCAGCTAAGAGCCCCAAGGGAAAGTCAAAAAAATGTTTAACTGTACTGTTGAGGTCAATTATTAGGTAAAACTTACTTATGAGCAGTTTGCTGTCATTAAATGTTTCAAATAACTCCAAAGAGTCTGTTTGAAAAGCTACTGCTGCCAGTCAATAGTTGCACACACAAAGCTGAGAACAGACTGGAAGGGTGAAATAGCCTAATATGGTAAGATGAAGAGGAAAAAGGCTGGATTGCACAGATAAGGCAAACCAGATGAACAAACTGTCATTTAAAGAAAAGCCTTTCCTTTTCTCCCTTTATAGAATGTTACACAATGTGATAGGGAGAATTTACATTTTCCTGAAGATGAATACGATGAATATTTGCAGCAACATTTTTCATGAATATGGAAAACTGGCTGTACTTTTATTGCTGGATTCATAAAATATGCATCTGTTGAGTTCCTGTTTTCGCAGCATGAAATACGGATTGGAATTTGTAATTTCTTCATTTATTTTGAAGAGAGTTTTTTTCTTTTAATAAGGTGTTTGAATGTAATGATTTGGAATGTGAATCCTGTCACGATTAGTTATGGAATAAGTTGCCTTTAGAAGAAGCATTTGCTTCTTTTACTGCCCTGCAGACAGTTCTCTTGTGACTTGAGAGTAAAATGCTCGCAACTCGCATGCAGGCTGGGGAATTGAGCTATTGAATCCCTCTTTCTTGACACCATGATATTATCCCATCTCCCGTAAACATTTTGCAGACTAGCTAATTTTCGAAGTCCTAGGTAGATGTAAGCCTTGGGACTTGGAAAAGAGTACCCTTTGAGGAAACAATACGGGAAAGTGGTTGCCTTTTGAAATAGCAAGAAGTCTGAGTGAGTCAGGAGAGCAGTTTCCCCCCCAGCTCTACTCCTGACCTGCATTTCTTAGTGCATTCCAAGAAACCTACCTGTAAGACAACAACAATAATTGCACTCATTTGCTTACACCAAAAAAAATGGCACAGGCAAAAAGATTATTTAAGTATCATAGCCAGCAAGTTATGACTAATCTCATACAAAAAACCTAGTCATGTGCCTAAAAGGTGAAATAAATATTTTTATTGCTTAATATTGTATTAATATAATATAATCTTATTAATATATTGATATATCAACATTTACTGTATTACATAAAGGAACAATGATATTAAATCAGAAGAGTTACATATCCAGAATAAAATTTGCCGTGAAGGTTTCTTCTTTCAAGCTTGTTAAAAGGTGTGTGATTTTTTTAGATGCTACAGTGCCTGTTTCCCTGTGGTGTAGCTGGAGCCAAAGTACAGATGAAAGTACTCATGTATCCAAACTATGTGGAGACTATTCATTATGATTTTGAAATTAAATGATGATAAATCTTCACATTCAGTTCCTACAGAAAGCACCTACGTTGTGTCATAGATTGCCTTTTGTAAGATTTTCTGTTTTGACTGTAATGAATAGGAGATAAAAGAATTAAATATGATTAATTTCTTCTGTGGCTCTTTAGAAAATCTGCTTTCAGTAAAAATGAAAGTTTAATATTTTCCATAGTGGTCATAGTTACCATAATTTTACACATAACTTGCTTGGTTTACTTAAATTACTCTGTACGTATACTTGGTGTCAAACCCATGTGAATCCACATGGTAGATTTCAGTGAGTGTTGTATCAGAACCTTAAATATTATTTTCAATTTTTTTATTTTTTATTTTTTCAAAAAACACGAAGTAAATTACAAATGCAAAATCTACAGAAATTTCGAGGAACTTGTCCATAAAATTTTAATTGTGATAAACAGAAGATGTATGTCTGTTCCTACAATAGAGACATGATCACAGACGTGCTCTGAAAACCTCTGTCTTTGAAAACTTCCCATTTTTCTTCTCATTATTCAGTTTTTCATATTTCAAACATATTTTAAATGTGTTGAAGTTTTTGAGAGGAACATATTGTCATTATTGAAACTTACTAGTAAACTGCATGAAACCTGCATTTGCTCTTTATACGGTGGTAGGTTTTTGATAGCTTATGTACTTAATTTTTCTTCTTGAAGGATCCAGATTCAAAGAATCTTAATTCAAGAAAATAGGGTATTTTGAGAATGAGGGTAAGAGGGAGGTGATTTCTTAAAATACTATTATGGAAGGTACCATCGAAGGTACATACACACAAAGTGGCAAGCTTGCTTTCCTTGATGCTTTTTGCTTAATGTGCACTTTTAACAATTTGGGAGTGTTTATGGAAATCTTTCATTTTCAGTATACTGTTGAATTTTTTCACAGAGAAAGGACAAGATGCAATGAATAAAACTTGCACCATGAGAAACAGTGATTAGATACTAGAAAAAATAATTTTAAGGAGAATGATCAACACTGGAACTTAATCCAGAAGGTTGCCCAGGCATATCTTGTAATCTCCATCCTGGAGATGAATAAAAAAACCTAACTGGATATAACTCTGAGCCACCCGATCTAACTTTGAAGTTGACCCAGATTTGAGTGGACACTGGAGTAGATGACCACCAGAGGTCCCTCACAAATGAAATTATTTTATGATTCCTGAGAGCAGTCTGAAATTGGCTGAGTGTTGTGCCTCTCTGCTTATCAAAAAGATTGTTATATTCAAACAAACAAAATAGCACCTTCAGAAGAAATACTTCTAACTCTTGAAAGGGAATCATTATGCACAGTAAGGGAAAAGAGGTCAAAACACAGAGACAGAAATAAGAAAATAAATAAATGTCATTTTTATCACAACAGCTGTTTGCTTTTCAGAGTTAAGCGTGAAATAGAGTGTCTGTTTGTAACTTCCATGGATGGCAATTAAAGGAAAGAATGAGGAAGAATAAAGTCTATAGATTTCATTAACAGAGAAGAGATGATGTGTTGACAATAAATCAATAGTTATATTAGACCTTAAAAACATCAAAGGAAATATTCAGAGGATGACTCACTTTAGTGAAAGAAAGTGACAAATGGTCTCAACTTAATGACAAATATCAAATGTTGTTAGGGAAAGTAAATTTTGAAGGCATGGATCAATATTACCTTTTATATTCACAAAGCAGAAAATATAGAATCAAAGTTAAACTGCAAATCTCTCAGAATATGGAAAATTCACAAAAGAAGACCAAAATATTGTAATTCTGCCCTAGAGCTACAACCTTAAATAATCCAAACTAAACCCAAACAAAAACTCACCACTAGAATTCATGTTCTTATTCATTCTAACTCCATAGCAGCAATCTTTATCATCTGACATTCATCTCTTTCAAGAACAAAACTAGGGATCTACATGTGAAATATAAATGGATTTAAGTAATCCCCATGCATTCTTGCAGAGTGGTGTAGGCTTATGTCTGTAGGTTTATATCTAGAGTTATTATTGACACTGGAAGAGATTCAGCTTCAGTTATAGATATCTGAATTCACTCTAGTTAGCTCACTTTTAGGGAGACATCTTTGTTCAGTTGAAGTGCTGTTTAGACACCAACGACTGCTCTGATTATATCTCTATTAACATTAAAGGAGGGTAAATTCATAAAACAAAGTATCTTAACCTGAAGCTACATCACAGAATCATAGAATGGTTGAGGTTGGAAGGGATCTCTGGAGGTCAGCTGGTCCAGCCCCTCTGCTCAAGTAGGGCCGCCTAAAGCCAGACGACAGTCCAGAAGGTTAAATACTGCCCTTCCAGTTGAGTAATATATTCTGAAAATACCATCCTTTCAAAGCAGTGAAGAACTTGAAGAAGGGGATTATCAAATCTAAAGATGGCAAACTGGGAGTGGCAAAACTTCCCAACGATTTTCTATGGCCGTTTACAGCATGTTAAGAAGATGAAATTGTAATGCTTTGTTGCAAACACTTTCCTGTAAAACTTAGACAAAGAGTGTATTAAAGAGATGAGATAGGCTCAAACTCTTCAGCTTGCAAAAAGTAGAACTGAAGTCATTGTGGAGGTTGTGGCTGACTGAAATGTATAATTTCACAAATGACATGGAGAAGGTGACTTTGAAATTATTTGATTTTTTTTTTTTTGAAGTGTTAAGAACAAGGAAGCACCGAATGAAATTATTGTGTTGTCTTTGTTTAAAACAAACAAAAGACACTTTGGTATTTCTTCACAGAACACAATTAGATTGTAGGTTGCTATGAATGTCAAAATGTAAATGGTTTAAAAAAGCTATTCTATCAAAGACTATTGAATACTGTGATGCAGATACAAATTCTAGATCAGGAAGTTCCCTCCTTTCAGGGACAGCCTTCTAAGCTACACCAACTTTTGCTGTAATCAGTACAGACCTGCATAATTTCAATTAACTAATAGTTCATTATTCAGTTATTAATGCAACAAATCTGTGTTTAAAAAACAGTGTAAGAATCTTATTACAAGGATATTTATAGGAGAAATGTAAAGATGACTGTGAACATAGTAAAGCTACTTAGAATTTAACTGGGTAAATAAAGAAGAAAAAGAGCTCAGTTTTCCCAATTGGGGGCAGGAAGTGGCAAGATGACTATGAAAAGAGAATAACAGATGTAATTCTTTGTGAATGGGAATTTTTCAAATATAAAGTATTTTAACATGCCATAGTTGATGGAACTCAGGTGTTTGTGTTAAAATGCTACCAAAACGTTACTCAGAAAAGATGAAGTTAAACATGACAAACCCACGTGTGCATATTTGTTGCACATTCCTCCTTTTCAATCTCAATGAACTGTATCCAAGTAGCAATTCGGAATAAGTCTATACTTGTGAGACATGCCTATTTTTAAGTACTGACCATTATTTTTGTGATAGAAATCTGTTTTTCTTCACTTCTGTCAGAAATTTTAACCTTTTTTCCTGAACTTTTTCCCTACAATTGAATCAGGCTACATTTTTTTTAAACATTTAGACAATAGTTGTTTAGTCATTTCCAGGAACAAAGCTGGAAAACAGGACGAGCCATTTTTATCTCCATGTTAGAAACAGTTGAGATTTTATCTTTGAAGCCTTTTTCTATCGTACTTTTGGAACAGAAACTAGTACTTTGGGGATGGATGGCATTTGAAGGTGTCTGTTGTTATCCTTGAGTAAATCTAATAGGGGACAAAGGACCAGAAAAGATTACCTATTTTTGATCAGTTCTACATGTTCGTGCTGGAGTATGTCTTAACTCTTACACCTCATCAGGTCATTATATCAGGCTGCCATAAACGGATTCAGTCTCAAGTCTCCTTCCCCTGATTTGGGCTGTTTATACCAGGTACCGCTACTCTAATCCAGGCTCCTTCCTACTTCTCTTCCCCTTGCTAACATCAATGCACATGAAAAAGAGAGTCCTGGAAAGGTAAATTGAATTAATCCGTTGTTTGATTTTGAGTCGTCCTTTAATATCACTTACTTTGCATGTGGTGATATATATATTAAAGTTTATTAATAGAGTGGATTCACATTTTTGTCATAGTGTTTGTTATATTCTTGCTCTTTATAGGTCCATGTGGTCCCAGAATCAACATCTTTTTCATATAAAAATACAAACTATTAGCTCATATGATGTTCTAGAATTTCTCACTCGCCTCATGTTTATGCAGCCGGTTCTATTACAAACACGCCTTTTTATAAAGGATCTTTTGATGCTCATCTGCATTAAAATTTCCTTTCTTCCTTTTCTTGCAGGAACATTGTACCATATGTCAGGCATATACATCTTTCTTTTGCCACTTCCTGACTTACTTTCCAACTTATACATATATTTGCTTGAATGTAAGCTCACCATTCATTAATTGAAATTCAGCTGGAGGTGGCTGCTTCATTTACATTTCAAAAATATAAATAATTAATAACTTGGATTTGTAGAACTAGCTGCAAAATAAGATTAAACTATGCTAGTTTTTATATTTCATATGCAACATTTTTTAACATTTATCAATCTTGCATTGCTAAAACCAAATGATATATAGAAACTTCACCTTCAGAATGACAGAAAGCTTGTATTTATAGACTAGATAAATCACGAAAAATATATTAAATCTGCTACTGGTATAGAAAATAATATGCTGTCCTTTTTTAAGCAGTCTATTCCACAGTTTGATGGTCAAACTTTTGGTTGTTAGCTTAGTTTTACTTGTGTAGTTGCTTATGTGAACAAAATAACGTCTAATTGACATTTCTGAAAATTTTGGAATATAATCTTATTTTTCAGAGAATTGGATTACTGAGCAGAGAGAAAGTAAACAGTCAGAGACATTTGAAACTGGCTTGAACAAATACTTTGTCAACCTAGGGAGCGGATTTCAAAACGACAGAGTGCAATAGCATTTAATAAAGTACTGAAGAAGGCGTATTTATGGGTGAAAACACATTTTTCAGGTGTTTTTTCTGCTTGACTGCCTATATACACATTGTATTTGTCTCATAAATGTCTAGTTTTCTTAGTATAAGGGGAAAAATATATTTTTATGGTTTTTTCGGTGGGTTTTTTTTTTTTTTTAGTACTTGACGTGGCAACCTAAGTATTAATGTTATTCTAGTACTGTTAATCATGAGCAATAAATATTCTGAGCTGAAGCTCTGCAACTGTGCTATGTCTTTAGAATAACATTGGCTGAATTAACAAACAGTAGTGAAAGAGGTGGGAAGGGAGAGAAAGTGGTGTCTGGGGGTACCTCTCATGTTTCCCAAGCTCTGACAGGCATTATTTTCACAGATCTACAACTAGTTCAGGGTCAACTCACTGAAACGTGTTCTGGGGATGTAGGATCTCAGTACCAACTGCTTCACTCTACAGACGGAGTTTCTTTCCCTGCTCCACTTTAAAATGTTCTTTGCTAATACACATAATAATAAAGAGGTAGATATCTTGATAAATATAAACATTTTGGGGGAGGGAGGTTATCTGCAAAATAGTAGCCATATAAACCAAGAAAATATTATAGTCCATGTGGTAAAAACCACTCAACATTCAACTATTTATTATATTAATTCATATTTGAGTTTTAAAACTGCACTGTAATTGTACTTATAAACAATAAGAATTCAATAAGAAAAGCAAAAAAGACTGAATAACAATTTACTTTTTTTATTGAATTTTTCATGATCTCTGAAAACTAGGGTTTTGCTAGTATGCAGTCAAAGGGAGAAACTTGGAATCTTAAACTCAGGGAGAAAAAGATGTCAAGGTATAATTTATATAACTGACTTTCTGAGCATTGGACATGGTGCTTAATTACCCTTGAATACTCAGGATGGGTTAGAGCTTTTATGGCTTAGTTTGAGAATTGCGAGTGGTTGAAAAGTTGAAAACAATGTGTCTATCTGTGAAAATAAGCTGGTTCTTCAGTGCTGGGGCTATGCTACTAGCTGAAGTAGGAGCGACTGGAAGCTGTGGAGACTACTGAAAGGGATCTTCAGGCAAGAAGCGGATTGAGGAATCATAGAATCATAGAATTGCCTAGGTTGCAAAGGACCTTTCAGATCATCAAGTCCAACCATAGGATGCAGGCTCTGATGTAAGACTGATAGGTAGGAATATTTGAAGGCAAGGTAGCTGCAGAAGACACAGCTGGGATCTGTTTTACCAGCTTTGATTGATAGTGAATTATGTTTAATTTGCAGTAACTTGGAAGAGAGGAGTAACACACGGACACGCCTAGCTGGTTGGTTGATCTACTGATTTACACTGGAGCGGGACAAACAAGGCGTTTTGAGAATCCAGTCCAAGACTAGACTAGATTAGGCCAGACTATACACTAACACGAGGTTATTTGTAATATACATTTGCTGTATCTGTAAATGTGTTATTAAGACCAAAGATTAAATCAGTGAAATACATAGGGGATGGAACAGCAGATGGATCCTGCAAACACTTCTAGGCAGTATTTGCAATGTTGTCTTTATCCCTGTCTTTGTTGGTGGGAAAGAACAGTCAAGATAAAGCACACCTTTGTTATTGGACAAAAGCACCTGAAAGGGAGGAGGAGTGCACTGAACGAAGAGAGTTGTGTATTACACTTAGGAGTACAATAAAATAATCTTCCTATGTAAAGTGACCTCTTTTGTGACATGTCCTTTTCACTGGAATACCAAGAATTTTGTAGCCTTGGTTGAACTCAGGCAGGATTTTCACCAAACTTCTGGTTTTTTTGGTAGGTGCTAACTTTATTTGCATAGTCTTTTTCTGAGGAATGGTTTAGGGTCAATGGTATTTCTAGATTTATGGGTTTGTGGTAGTAAAACAAGTAGTAAATCAACGCTTATGTAATGTAAATTTGTTTGATTTAAAATGCTGTTTGTTACTGAAACATAGTTCTTCTAAGTATGTTGAGAGTGGAAAAAGGCAGAAATAAACCACATTATCACCGGCAAAAGAAAACCACACACTCAGCCTTATTATTCCATAACTGGGAGATTTACAGGATATTTCTTTTTGACCCGGAGCTGTAACAGCCACTGGCACAGAGTGCGGATGTGTTCATTAGCTCCAGCATCTATTTTCTTTGAGCTGTTAGGAAGAAGGGAACAAAAGCCAATCTGTTTGTTTGCTGTTTCATATTCATGTACTTTCTCCTTTTTAATGGCTTGACTGACAGCCTGGGTATACATTGTCCGATGTCTTCCCATCACACCCGTGACCTCAATTCACCTATCATTCACTTCCATCGTGTCAGCGGAACCTTTTGTGGCTGTCCATTATTCACACACTATATTGTGTGATGATGAATTACCCTCTTGGGAATTTTAGGACATCTTAATCCCGGTCTGACAGAACTCTCTGCAATAAATAATTGACAGGCTCCTATGCTAAATGCAAGTACATCAGAAGATGTGGATTTTTGACAGCTTTGCTGAATAAAAAGAAGCAAAAGAGCATGCCTTCAGCATTATTGAGCAGCTTCCATCTCTCATTTTCATTTTCATTGGATGCTTTTCTACCAAGAAATAGTATGCAGCAGGGGATGGAGATTCATTATGATGTTTATCCTTAGTTGCTTTCCTGATAAACAAAATATTTCATTAAAAAAACAATTATGGTGAATTTATTATAATTTAATCTCACATTAAATCTGGCCTCTTTTTCCATCCATGCATGTTAAGGCAAGAGAACTTTGTTGTGAGAAAACCTGGTAGCGTTTGAATGTGTATTTCCAGTGACAGCCATGTGTGGCTGGGTGCTGTCTGGCATTTAAAGCCAGGCTCGTTCCCAGCGCCCATGAAGCTGCGCAGGGTGCAGGGTAAGGAAGATGGACTCGCTGCTTTCTTGTGCTGACAGCTTAGGACTGGCCAGAATTGCAGCGCACAGTGAGCTGACAACTTGCTGCCAATTATTTTCTTGCAGAAGGGACTGGAATAAGCAGAGTCAAGGCCTCATTCACTGTGTCTGTGCTGTGCCAAGCGGTATTAGTGGTGTGATAAAATGTAGTCCCAGCAATATTTCCACTTTTCACACTTCACTGGAGTTTGCCAGGTGGTTTAGCAATTGGTACATCCCTGAGATTGACTCTTGAGAGTTGACAGGGACCACAGGTCCGTTCCTGTGGGTCTCTGAGTTATGGGGGTGGCAGATATCCCAGAGGATTTGGCGGCAGCATTATTTCATTATTTCCATTTGTTGATTCTGGAAAACAGAACAGCTTCGTGCTTGCTGGAGTTCCAGGAGTTAGCCCTCGACAGCCGGCAAGCTCAGTGTGACCGCACACTTAGTCTAGATAATCACAGAATTTAGAAAACCAAAAAAAGGTAAAATATCAAAACTACATTGAGAACAGATATAACAGAAAAGCTCCTTTTTTTTTTTCCCTTTCTTTTTTTTTTTTTTTTTTTTTTTTTTGTCTCCACTGTTCCAGTGTGTCAGCTGCTGGAGGAGAAGAGAAAGAAAAGTAATAAAATTAATTGTGTATTCTGTAGGATCATTCTTTCATATCATCCTTTTAAGTCAGTTGGAAGCAAATGACACTATGTCTGCCGGAGCGTATCCTTAAGGTATTCTTAGCCACACCTGCAAGGACTAAACTTCTAGACATGCTTGGTTTTTGTATGGAAACTGGTGAAGATTGTCTTTTCCAATTTCATATAAACTAGGGTGAATGGAAGTTCATATTTATTTCTGTAGTGCATGCCAGAGGGAAGAAACCGCCGCTTTTAACTGCATTACACTGAAGGGTGTGATGCAAGAATCCATGTAAAATACATTATATTGCTTAACCTGACCAAGACACAAAACAATTTTCAGATGTAGGTCTTACTGTCAGACGCATACTTGCCACTTTTTCTCTATTCTGAACCTAGCAGAAATTTATATTTCACAGCTGGCCCTTTAACTGAGGTTTTAAGGTCTGTGGTCTGAGTTCTTACTTTCTTTGATCCGGAGGCTAAGTTTGACACAGAGAACTTAATGTTTAATGTGTACTTACTTTCTCTTTTTTCTTTCTCCCTTTTTCTTTTTTATTTTCTCCCTTTTCCTTCTGTTCCTTTGGTGTTTTGTTTTTGTTTTTTTAATTTTAGTTTCTGCTCCCCCTTTTTCTGTTTCCTCCTCCTTGCTGAGTCATGCCTGTTTGGACCAATAATTCTACTATGGATATGCGGAACTATTTTTTGACAATGTTTTTGCCCTTCCAATAAAAGTTCTTCCTTCAGAAAAATGGCTGGTTTTAAGTTAAAAAAAAAACAAACCAAAACCAAACCAAACCAACCAAACAAAAAAAACACCCACCAAAAAAACCCACGAAAAGCTATAGAAAAATGTGTGAACCACTTGGATTATAGTTGAATTACTGCTATGTTGATATTTAATTGTGAATGTGTACAGACTCTCTAAAATAGGTCTGAAGTACAGTAGGTTACTGTATGAAAATAATTCTCTTGGTGTTTGCTAATTGCTATAAAGCTCATTACAGGCATTCTTTTAAAGTATATTAAAATTTCAATTAAATGATCCTAGATACGTATACTTACCAAGTTGGCAGTCATGTACCTCTATTAAATACATTAATGGAAATAAAAGACAGATAAGGCTATTAAAGCGTGAATTCTGTAAAGCTGGGGGCTAAGGTTTAATGTCACGTTTCACTATTTCTTGCATAAGTTGCATTATCACATTTCAGCTGAGGATCCTGTCAGACCTTGCAGGAGAAGCAAATTCTCATCTTCTGAACTGTCAGACACTGCTTTAATTAAGCTACAAAGCAACTCCTCTCTAAATAAAAAATGGTAGGTGTCTCTTCTCGCATTTGAGATCTAAGGCTCAAACTGACAATATAAAGTCAGGGTGTTGCCAGGTTCTATATGATTGGGCTTTCTAGGTTAGACAATTGCAGGCACCAATTTATGTGCGTATGTGTGAATGAGAGAGTCAGAGAAGAGTTTGGGATAATAGTTGATAATGGGTTCAAGAAGATCTTGGTCTCCAGGATGCTCTTACTAATGAGGAAGCTGAGTAAGAATTTGCTATTTGGAATAATGTTACTTAAGCATTTCTTTAGTTCTTGGAAATAATAATCACAGTTTTATTTTATCAGAAACTGTGACTCATTTTTTATATTTCAAAAAGATTTTCATTAATGGATTTTGTGATTGAAAAATTACAGAGTAGGAATGGAACTGAAAAGTTTTGGAACTGTGTACTGACTATTTGCAGAACTCTGTGCATGTCATTGAGCAAGAACGTGAAGACAGGTTTCTTAGTGTGCATTTGGAAACAGGTCTTTTGAGGGACAAAAACACTACTTTAAAAATTACAAGTAAAAATAAGAAAAAATGAGGATGATATGGTTTTGGTCAGCATAACAGAAGATCGTAAATCTTTTTGGGGTAATTCTTATAATCTTTAAACTAGATAATAGAAATTAAGTGAAAATGTTAATTATATGTTAGTTACGTTTATTATGTTCTCAGGGAGATCCTTACCTGAAAACTGTTAAAGACCAAGAATAGCTTCAGCTCTTAGAGTATGAATATCTGTTGTAAGATCTATTTAGCACAAAAAAGAAGTATAGAGTAGTGCAATTCATGAATTACAGAAGGTGATTTTTTATTTTCAATTACTGTCTTCTACCTGTATGAGGCACATGGATCTGCTCATGGAAAGTGCTCTTGCATTAATGCGCCCTCTTTCTGCTGCCCCCTCCATCTTCCCTAATGACATCTGCCAGCCAAGTCTGACCTTAGTAATATCTTGTAAGGTGGCATTTAAGTACTCAAGTTATAATTAAAGAAAATGATTAATAATCACGATGACATTTATTTTAATTTTTAATTACAGAAAACCACATTGCATGGTTAAGAACACAACATTTAGGCTTTATTCATGTAATTTCAACAGCATTAAGAAAACCACAAACCCTTATTTGTAGCGTAAAATCAAAGGAACTGAAACCTAAGGGCTTCTTTGTAAGCACTTTTTACTCTGGAAAAAACCACAAACGTACAGAAAATCATTGTCTCTCCAAAACAAAATACAGCTTCAAAACAGAATAAAATAATAATTAAACGTCTTAAAAAAAGAGGTGATTATAATGTGTTTGAGTTTTGACTTTTAGTTTTTAATTAGCTTGTATGTTTTTTCATACTAAATTATTTAGAGGCTGTTTTATATTTCATATCAATTTAAATGGAGAGGGAATTAAATAGGGCATATATAATGAGATTTAAATAACTGAAGAAAATCAATTCAGCTCAGTCTATGCTATTAGCTAAGCTACACTTCAAGATGTGCTCTAATATTGTGTTTGAACACTTATTCTTTAGGGATTCCTGTTCTGTTCTGGTATGCAAAGGCTTCAGCTGCATAAAAAACTTTGCTGTGTATCACTACATTCTAATTCTGCAGTGACTTCTGTGGTGCCTGCACAGAAATGGGTCCCCTGACTGATAATGAGACTGAGTA
Source organism: Stercorarius parasiticus (assembly GCA_013396915.1). Classification (NCBI taxonomy): domain Eukaryota; kingdom Metazoa; phylum Chordata; class Aves; order Charadriiformes; family Stercorariidae; genus Stercorarius; species Stercorarius parasiticus. The sequence goes on along the minus strand of VWZL01005978.1, from coordinate 47,151 downwards.
CATGTGCTGTAGTAACAAATAATGGGTTTCTTTACAGTACACAACAGTTTGGTTAACATACAGTAGTAAGGAGTATTTTTAATATGCATAAAAGTACTTGTTTGTAAGGCAACCATAATACTAGATTTCATAAAGCTGTTTAACTACCAAATCTGGGTACTTTGGAGAGCTATTAAGCTCTCAAACCCAGATATATTAGCATAAATGTATTGTCTGAGATAGAAATGGCATTGTATACGCATGAACACGTGGTTTATCGAGTCTTTGTGACAAACATTAAATCCTTATATACCTAGGGATGATGGAGTGCTAAATGCAGAATATGAAATTCCAGTTGACAAGGGAGTAAAACTGAATAATAATGTCGATGAGATTGTACTGAAATCTCCATATACCTTATCTTTTACAGTAAGTTTCTGTATGATATGGACTTAGCCCTAGAAGTCTAATTCAGTATTTTGTATTGAAGATCAGTAGAATTACCCTATTTGAGAAACTGATCTTTATTTTCTGTCCATAAATTTGGCTGCTTTGCCTCAGGTGAGAGAGAAGACAGTGTTGAAAGCCTATAATGCAGAGCAATTAATTTTGATCATAATTATATAGATAGAGGAATAGTTCTGTAGGGGATTCTGATGTAGTAGTTCTTCTGGATTCGCTTCTGCCACAGGCTTCCTCAGGTCAGACTCTTAAATAAAAGATTTGGGTTTCAGTGGACACTGGATCTGAGCTCATGTCATCTATTTGAAGGTAGTAGGAAATGTTTACATGCCTGGTTAAAAACATGGAGATGCTGCTTAGGCCAAATTGTAGGGAAAAGATATGTTTGCACCAGATTTTAAATTGTCTATAGATGGAGTATTGTTCTAATAAATCCTACTGATTTTTGGAAGCTACCTGAATGTCTAAGGGGAAATACAGCATGGCTATTTTGTGCTGCAGCTTCTCACATTTACCTTCCCTCCCTCTCCAGACTATCTATCTAGGTTTTGCACCAGTAACGTAATTTGCTTAGGATTCATGGCATCATCTGATCAGTGCTATTTCCATAAATTAAAAAACAAGCCAAACCAAAACAACCAAGAACAACAAACCCCCCCCAAACAAAGCCAAATCTGTTTAATAAGCTACTTCTGACTGAGCCGATTTCAGTACAATGTCATGGGTTCCATTTAAAACAAATTTGACAACTTGATTGTTTAAAAATAAGAAAGAACAGTATTTCTATGAAATTGTCAAAATGTGCTGTATCTAGCAACGGCATCTTTGAAAAATAAACATTTCAAGTATTATTAGCAAACATAACCTCCAATTCCAAATTGGAACATGTTTCTTCCTGAGCCTTGTGACTAGATTTATGCTAAGATGGGAAAGGTAATGCTAAAATATATATTGAAGATTCAAGCGTATATTGAAGATTCATCTCTTCAACCACTGCAAATGGTATTGCTCAAGAAAAGCATAAATAGTTCTTTGTATGTAAAACCAGGTGCATAAATATCTATCCAATGTAAATTCTTTTCTGGTTGAAGATGAAATACATGAGATGAGTAGCCAGAAGAGATGTCCTTCCACTGAAATAAGCTTAATTATTGTGAAAGTGTTATGTCAACCTGCAAAAATGTTCAACTTAACAAGACTTTCATTTTATTTAAATGCTGTGAAGCAAAAGCCTTGTTTGTAAATATTCACTGTTCTAGATTGATTGGAATTGTTAGGAATCCTTCTGCTAAAGTTGCAATATATTACCCAAAGTGGGAGGAAAGTGATTCTTTCCTTTACCTTCTACTTAAAATAATGACTGAACTAGCTTTGCTCATCTTTGACAAAAATATTTAGATGTAGGACCGTTGCGGTTTAACACCAGCCAGCAACTAGGACCATGCAGCCGCTTGCTCACCCCACCTTCTCCCCCAGAAGGGTAGGGAGAAGAGGGAGAAAAGGAAGGGAAAGGGAAAAAAAACCTTGTGGGTTGAGATAAAGACAATATAATAGAACAATAATGGAAAAGGAAAATAACAGCAATAATAATAATAGTAAAAGAAAATACAAGATACAACTCACTCCCACTGCCCGGTGAAATGGTTGTCCAGCTCAACCTGAGCAGTGATTGTGGATTCCCAGCCACAGGCCAACCCCTGTTTATATACTGAGCATGATATCTATAGTACGGAACATTCCATTGGCCATTCTATTGTTCTGTCAAAGCTCCTTCTCAGCTTCTATGGGAAGCTGAAAAATGTCCTTGAATGGTATAAACATCACACAGAAACAACTAAAACAATATGCATTATTGACATTCCTGTGATATCACAGGAAACACAGTAATCACTAGAAAGAAAATCAGAGTCAAAAAGTTTGATGTTACTATAATAAGTCATTATGCCATTTTGACAACCTTAGCTATAATGACTGCAGTCAGCTCACCTTAGAATACTCCAGCCATCACTCCATATGCCTATATACAGCCATATACAGTAATAGTAGGCTACAGACTATGTACAAAACTACCTATGCAAGAAAAATCACAAAAGAGAATGACTAATGACTCAGGGAATAAAAAAAACCCAAAACATTCTTAGAATATCATGATCTTGTGAAGGTAGGAAGGACTCTGAAATCAGAAGGATCACTTTAAGCAGTCTACAAATTTCCTTACTGTAGGTAAACAGGGTTTTTTTGTTCGTTTGTTTGGAGCTTTTATTATTTTTAATTTGCCATTTTTACTTTTGAAATTTTTATTGTCCCTTTTTTCTCTTTCCTTTATATTTTCTTGAGGCTAAAAGCACGTGAAGTAAAACTGCTGCAAATTAACAAACTAATTTGTCAGCTGAACTATTCACCAGCAAAAAAACTCCAAACACCAAACCCCATTATGCTACTGTGAAGAAGGCATCTGTCGGGATTATATGCTCTGGCCCAAAATTCTACGTCAAAACTATTTATATTATAAATGTTGGAATTTTTTGCATTAGTTAGTGCATATTTTTTTTACTTGAAGGAGCCCTCAGAGAAAGAGCTGTGTCCTTTAGACATGCATTTCAGAAAATGAGAGTATGTTTTATGGTACAGTTCTTTATTATGTAAATACAATATAAGGACATTTTCTCCAAACTCAGTTGGACATATGTGGTATAATACGGTGCTACATTCTGTGGTTTACTGAGCATATGGTACCTGTAAAACTCAAGCATAGAGTGTGTAAGTAAATCTCCCATCACAGCATTTTTATGAAGAACCTAACAGAACATCAGTGGCATTTTTTGCCTCTGTTTCCAGTTAAATTGTTAATCAAAGCTGTGATCTTTCCAGCAACTGAATGCTTATGTGAGCAAGCTCTTTGGTTTTTGTTCGATAGCAATAGCGTACTTGATGGATTGGGTTCCACAGTAGCTTTGCATTTAAGTAGCTTCTCTTATGAATTATGAGCTGGCAGAAGTTGCCACTTTCTTCTTTGGTTTTTTGCATCTTTCTGGGCACTTGGGAGGTTGGCTGCCAGCTATTCCATGGAAAGCCTGTGTCGGAGTACCGGAGTACCAGCGACTTTGCTGGTCCAGCCCCAAGCTGAGCTAACAGGAAGGGATGGGAGCATATCCAGAAGCCAGGAGGAGTGGCTGCTACATTGTCATATAGCTTCTTATTTGCTATGCTGGTTTATGCCATCATCACACATCTGTTTGTGCCTGCTAATGTTGCCAGTTCCAAAGGGATTTTTTTTCTTTATTTTTCCTTAAAGAAAAAGCCAGATCCCTCAAAATGATGTATGATCTTGACAGACTTTATATTTTAATAAATCTGAAGTGTTGTGTTTTTTTTTTTCACTTGTGGTTTTGTTGTTTGTTTTTGTTTTTTTTTCCCCTCAGTTTTATCTGCTTTATGTATCTTAGGGTTTTTGTTGGGTTTTTTTGTTTGTTTGGTTGTTGGTGTTTTTTTTTTTTTTCCTGTGGAGGATGGAGATGAGATATACATGAAAATATGGGAGAAAGGTATCATGAGACTTGAGAAAAAAGTCTGACTTAGCAAGTGACTAATAATAATAATACAAAAAACTTGAAATGCAGTTTACAGTTTTAATTCATAAAATAAACTTAATTTTATGTATTTGTCATCTCCTCTATAACCTAAAACAACTGAACCATGTAACTGTTCAGCTGTCAAGGAATGTCAAGCTGTCTGGTTTTGTAAACCAGACCCCAAAGTAGTGATGCTGTCATAAGGCAACATGGTGGAAGGGATCCCTGTTGTTGTGTCTTCATAGGCTAGCTCTTCTTGCCTGGGTCTTCATGTTGCTGCAGATGTTTTTCTCAGTTCACAATTCCTTATACCCTAGGCTCAAGTTTGCTAAAACCACCTGACCACAGGAGGAGTTCAGCATATGAATAAACTTAGCTGTAATTTAATTTAATAAGACTTTAAAGTTGGGATTTATTTGCTTGAAGCTTCTGTTCTATATGCAAGTGAGTGTGGTTATACTAATTTATGGGAATACTAACCTATGATGAATCAAAAGTCATTGCATAATGCAACATGAAGATGAAGCTGGATTTTCAATCCATGCTAAAGCATACACATGTAAAGGTTGATTACAGGCAGAACAAGATACTTTTGTCCTTAGTATTGAGTGACTTTCTAGCTCCAGTAGTAGAGGTTCAACATTTCAACACTGGTGATGACCTAAATGAGAGCACAAAGTGTCTGACTTCTCAAATCTTTATGTTTCGTATGACAGGGATGAGCCCAGAAGAATCTGCCTTTCCGCTTACATAAATTGTCTGTTTTCCAGTATTCCTTAAGAATATAGCCCCAACACAATTCCATGAAAACCTACAGGAACATTCTGTTAAGTTTAAAAAATTTTTACACCTTTAACAATCTGCCAGAGCCCCTCAAGTTTCAGCTCAGATCTCTTAATTGAAGATTCAGATTGTTTTCTGAAAATCATCCCTGCCATCTAATGTGCCAGTTTAACAGGACTGCAGAAGAAATTCTTCCCTGTGGGCAGGATCTATGAGGTTTTGCCAAGTGCAACTCGGGTCAGCTGCAGTCAGCTGCACCGTACTGAGCCAGCAGCACCACGCAGCCAGCCTGGCAAGGTACTGCCATCTTTTGCTTTAAGACATACTTGCACTGTGACATTCTTGACATGTCTATCTAGTTTCTCTTTTTTATAATTATGTTTTAGCTTTTTCATATTTCTTTTTGCTATTCCCAATTTGATTCTGACGATGACTTTCAGTAAGTAGCCCTAGGTGGAATAAAAGTAAACACACTTTTTGGAGGGTGCTAAATTTGTTGGTATGGTTCAGTATATTTCCTTTGTAGAAAAGAAGCATACAAGACTGAAAAAATAAATAAATGAAGTAACACCAGATGTGAAAGTGACATGAGGAAGATGCTTAGGCAATTTTGAGATGGCATAATGCTTCTTGATTGTGTTCTTTGAGCTAGAAGGTGGCAATTAGATTTTCATACACAGAAAAGTGTGAGACATCCTAATTAAACACCTTTTGGTGGAAGTCATGATGGATAAACCCAAACTGCTTGTAGTAGTTCTCAAATGGTGTCACCTGTGAGGGTAACACTAGAAAAGTCTCTTAATTTTTTTTTTTTTTTTAAATTGGAAGGATATTATAATTTGAATGTTGATTCAAATATGTACATTACTCACTGGCACAGTCAATCAAATACATTTTAAGCATAGCTACAGGTCATGTATAAAATCATAAAAAGGGGGGAAATAACTGGAAGGAAAACAGTGGATTCACCCAGAGGATAAATCTTATGAACTTAGATGTTACTAGCACCTGACACTAATGTTTTGTTTGACTTTGGTCAAGTTATTTCACCTTTCTGCTTTACTTTCCTTTATATGATAAGTACCATTAATGGTATTTACTTCACAGTGGTTGTGAAAGGATGTTAAAAATGTCTCTAGCCATGGCGATATAAAGCATTAGTTTTTAAACTTTAGGTTTTAAAAGTAAAAATAATATTTTTTCACACAAAAGTCCATTTTTAAGATCTTACAATGCAGAAATGTGAATGAACTTTCTTACTTAATATGTTAATGGTATCCCTGAACCAGGTTATATTTTCTTCATGACCACAAGAATGCCCAGAAACGCACTGTACTGCCTAGAAGAAAAAGGTGATTCTTTGTCTGATAGATGACATAGACATGTCATATAACCCATGACTCAAATCACTGAAGATGCTGAGATGCTGAAGCGAGATAATGGCCAAAACAGTGCATGGCCGTTGGTGATCACTGAATCTAGAACAAGAGTATCTCTGGTTATGAATTTCATGATCTTACGCACTGAGGGCTTGAGGCAGCAGGAGTGAAATCTCAATGAATACAGTGGAAATCCTCACATGAACTTTAGTAGGGTCGGGATTTCATCCTAAGAGAACAGTTCTTATGGAACTTGGTGACCTTGAGAGTTATTTAAACATTTGCTGAAATGCTTCATATATTAACATGTATCTTTTAATAGCTATCCCTATGGATATATGCTTAATACTTATATACCTTTGGTGGACCTGTGCCTGGATGAGAAATGATCACATGGAGTAAAAGTGTTATACTTTGAGAAACTGTTTCTTAACAACTATGTAGCTGTATTAGGATAAACTTGCATTTGAGTGCAGGGAAATTAAGGTGTATCTGAGTCTAAACTGATTGCAAGCATAAAAGTGCTGAGTTTCTTCCATGTTCAAAGGACATGGGAGGATACTACAGAGGCTAAACGGGCTGAGGAAAGGTAGAATCACAGAATCACAGAATCATGGAATGGTTCGGGTTGGAAGGAACCTTAAAGATCATCTAGGTCCAACCCCCCTGCCATGGGCAGGGACACCTCCCACTAGACCAGGTTGCTCAAAGCCCCATCCAGCCTGGCCTTGAACACCTCCAGGGATGGGGCATTGACAGCTTCCCTGGGCAGTCTGTTCCAGTGCCTCACCACCCTGACAGTAAAGAAGACACCAATGTCAGCATTCACCCCTTATGTTTTTGTCTACTTTTAATTTTAAACTGGTTTTACATTACAATCTGAAAAAGTTTTCTGTTGGATGATGAGAAAATAGTAAGCCCCATGTAGTCCTTTACAGAGTAGGAATTACTGATGAAAGACATGAATTGTTTTTAAAAACATCCCATGGCTGCGCTTGAAAGTTACAACTTGAACCTGTCCAGTAGAGGGAGCAGTTTGGGAGTACACCGCCTCTTTTAATAGATATTTGGGAAAGTTTAAAAGCAGCCTGTTATTGCACTCTGTTTAATAAGAAAGAAATGAAGGAGCTTTGGGTATCTTGTTACCCCAGTGCAAAGCAGGTGTAGGAGCAGTTGAAGCTTTGGTGTGTCTCCAGCACAGAAAATAAAAGACGTTGTTAGGGTTTGCCAGTAGAAGGTCATTTTCCTTCGCGCTCAGGTTTCTCCAGGACTCTCAGTTAAACACTTTTTATTTCTTTTGACTAGAAGTACTTCCATTAGGAAAATGTTGCCTGAAAATAGCATGAAGTATTAATGTATCATTTGTTTCTGCTGTTGCCAACAGTAACATGTTTCCTTGGCTCTCACCCACTGACTCTTGATGAGATCAAGTTGATTATTCAGCAGCTATAGCCTACCACCTGCTCCATTTTTCTCCTTACATGCAAGGCTGTTAATACACCATCCTGCCTTGTTAAAGCCGGGTTTATTATTCAGCTGTGTTTTTTAAAATACATAAATATATTTCAGAAGTGGATTCATTTTTTATCAGACTTTTAATCAGTCAAATTCAGATTGATCTAGTTTATACACCTGAGAACCTAGAAGAAGGTGCTGGTTTTTTAATATTTTTTTTTTTAAGTTCACATTATGGTTCCACCATTGAAGCTCTGAATTTTATTATGAATAAAGTTGCATGTTTCATAGGCCCATTTCTGGAAATGCTACTGAAGACTTCAGTGTTATCTCAGTTTTATTACAAATCATTAACTACTTTGGATTTTATCAGGCTGGTTTAGGTTAGGAATGTGTCTTAATGAAATGAAATAAAACAATTTAGTCCTATTCTGCAGAGGAAGATGTGGTGTTGAGCTCTGTTCACTGTTGCTATTTCTTGAAATTCTGAATTTTGTTCCTCTTTATATAAATATCTGTGCAGTTCCAAGAGAGCTTAAAGCTGTTTCTGATGACATGGCCAAGAGAGACTATGACTGCCTCTTTGGGAGAGTTTATAAATTGCCAGCTTTCTGATCTTCTTTTGGGATTATAACAGCATTACATCTAAATGTCTTTTGTAGCACACAAAGTGTGGGTGAATCCAGAACTCACTACATTCCTTTAAATGTAGTGTTTTGTCCTGGTTATACTCCACTTCCGTGAACTGCATTTTAAACCAAATAAAATATTACAAACAGTAATTTGAATATTCAATATACTTGATATATATTGAACATTGTTATTGAGTTATATTAAATGCATATTGATATAACTCGATATATTGTTACTGAACTCGTATAAAACTAGAATATTCTGTTAAATGTGTTGTTCAGTTTGATTATACAATGAGGCAAAATGCAACTACTGTTGCATCCCCTATTTGTTTAAAGAAAACTGACTTCGGTAGTGTTTTTCTTGCATAAGTGACGCAAGCCTGTGTCAATGTTTTCTTCTCCCTTTCCTTAGTAAGGAGGTTTTTACTTCATTTGTTCTTTTTCCTACTTTTGCCTTTGAAATTAGGCAGTAACATGTATTTCAGTTGTGTCTGTTCCCATTTGGATCCTAGTCAGATTTTAATGGAACTGCTAGCAGGTATAAATTTTGAGCAGCTTAGTGTGTTTTGTTTGTTTGTTTTTACTGAATATTTACTGGAGATATTAAAGGAGCTGTGAAGCAAGCTAAACTGCATCTAAGTGTTGGGGTTTTTTTAAGTTAGAGAAAAATTACATTGTTGTCATTTTAGAATACTTGTTTTGGAGCAGGTTAATTTTGATATTTCTAAAATAAATGTATGTATTCCTCATTTCTCTCTGGGTTGCTAAAAACTCCACGTGCGCTACAATTGCAAAAGCAGGGTAAGAAGGCATGCCCACTCAACATACCTGCCGTCTTCTAATCATGCCTGTGAAGTTACTAGCTCAGCTGAGAAGCTTAAAAGAGTTTCCTAAGGCAGGCAGTGAACTGGAGCTGGTGGTGTGATGCAATTTGTGATTTGTCGGAGCAGTTGGCAATTTCAGTCTAATGGTTTCAGTGCATGTTCTTCACTTTGAGCATGTTTAAAAATATAACACTAATGTGACTTGCATTTAAGGCATATGAATTATTAGAGGGAAAATGTAATAAGCTCGAAGGGTTTGAAACCTCTGCAAATGCGAAGGACAAATTATATGTTAAAAGAAGTGGTCTTTTGCTGATTCTATACTGTAGCAAAATTTCACTGTTGGATATCAAGATGCATTTGATTGATAGACTATTTCTTACTCTTCTTTTCTGAACGTTTTTCTTCATGACTTTATCTACAGTTCTTTCTTTCTTACTCTCTTGTCTACTGAAACATTTTTGACAGTATCAAGCTGTCATAATATTGCCCAGCTTCTCAAATGTCCTGATTGTACACATCCTAGAAATAAACCCAGGCTTGGGAACTGAACCTTCTTCCTCCCTCCCTCCCTCTCCCCATAAATGTGGAAAGTGTAAAATTTAATGAAGTGCTCCTTCTCTACCTTCTGGCGAGAATTTCCTATGTTCCTTGTTGGTGTTTAATAATAGTTGAACAGAATTATTTTGTGCACTCATGCTTCAGCATATTAAGTTTGTGGGATGCTTCATACAAACCAGATTTCATACCTCATGGACAGAATTCGGTGCTCCAGTCATAGAAGACAATTTTGTCCTCCCTCTGCTTTTCGCGGCTGCTGTATTTGATTTCTCCTGTTCTCTCAGAAAGGTGCCCTCTGGAGATAATTTTGCACCTGTAGTTCATTTATGCCATTGACTGCTAATGTAAGTTTATTTTCATCTAGTACCAATGGTCTTACTAGTTAGGATTATGAACATAGAGATCAAGCTGAGGTGGCAACCAGTAAGTTTTCAGGCAGTTACTGACTGGTACTTAACAACATCCTCACTGCAACTGCTATAGCTTGTGCACTCACCTAGGTGTGTATCCAGTTATATTGCTTTTCCAGAAGCTTAAATGCATGATTTTTAGCTAATTTATTTATTCATTTATTCTCCAGTGATGATTTTCAGTGGTGTACATGGTTTCAGCAGTTCTGTGATTTGTTTTCAGAATCAAAGATTGTTTGACTTTAACTATACATTTTCTACTTCTGAAGAATTTTAGATTCTTACTAAAACTTCACTGAGAATCCTACTTTAGTATAATGCACTTAAAAAACACTTTCAGCACTCTTTTAGGAGCGAAAGTAGCACTGGTACTATGTCAGTTTTTTCTTCTCTGTTCGATAATTTGCTACCATTAGCTAAATTTTTAACACAATAAGAGAAAGAAAGAAATAGGAGAGAAGAGCTCTTTCCAATTCATGTTTTGGAGAAGGACTGCTTTTATGTAGTGGAGAAGTGTTACTGCGCCAAATGGTCTTTTGGTTTTACCCTTTTTGACTTTTCTGATATGACAGTTTTGTCAGAGACAGGTGATTGTACACGACGTTTTAGATGTCAAAAGCCACATGTGTGATGTATTCGCTTAGGGTCTCCCTGTTTCAGTTTTCCCTATTAAAATCAATATGATTATTCATGTCACAAAGCATTAACTTTACCTGCAATATTGTAATCTCAAGCACTCTAGTGCAGAATTGGCTTCCCGTTGATTTCCGTTTTCATTTAGACCAGTGGCTTAATTTATTTTAAGTCTTCTGCTTTACCACTAGAAGGGTAAAATTTCTCTGTGGAGAATGAGCCTGATTCTTCCTTCACTGATTTAATTAAACAATAGGAATAAAGGTTGTCTTGAATCATAAAGAATGATTTTCACTACAGTTGTTAACAGATTCTGAAATCCTTTAAAGCCCTGTCTTCTAAATATATGGAATGTGATAATAAATTTTTTCCATTAGATGTCCTTTTAGCCAACATGACAGCCTTGTGTTGGATATGAGGTCATCTTGTTAGAAAAATTGATTAAGGAGGTCTGAAATAGAATTACTGTTCATATGAATAAGGGAAAAATGGCTTAAAATGCATAAGACAGACATACAAATTATGTAAAGTAATTTTCTGTTTATTGTTTAATTAAAGTTGAGTTTTGCAATCTACAGATGGATTAGAAAAAAAATAAATCTAACAATTTAGGTTGTTGGCAATTGTTAACAGTGGAAGACAAATTTTAAGTCATTATTTTGAATTATGATGAAGAGTATAATAACATCTGCTTTTTCAAACATTGTGCTAATTGCTGATTGTTGTGTTAGGTTATGTATAAATTTAGGCCAGTAATTTATACGGCGAGTGCTTTGGTAAGTCTCACAAGGTCAGCGGACCTGTAACGTACCCTTTTTCCTTATGAATATGACTCATCTGCTGCCTCGGATGATGAAAGTGAATCTGGCTCCAGAGAGTAGCTGGGGAATATGAGCTCTGTGTTGAATACAGGAGACCAATTATAAACATACTCTTTGGCTGTGACCTTATATGTTTCAGATCTCCTCATTAACAGACCACAGATCAGATTGCCATCATGTGGCACAGCAGATGCCAGAGTAGGAGAGAGTCTGTGACTCTGCAGTGTAAATATGTGAAATAAAACCACACTGCAGAACAGCACAAAAAAACCCCCAACCCTACTGTTGGTCACCATAAAAAAGAAATCTTAAAAAATCTGTGTAAGTGTTCAAATTCTGGTTACGCTTATACTGAGGGTTATGGTATTTACATCATGGAATATAGCAATGCATAGGATAACAGTTCCTATTTGAGGAAGGGAAATAGGAATTATCACGGAAACTTATGTGATCCAGTGTTAGCAATTAAAATATTTTTCAAAGCAAAAAAGTATTACTTGCAAGAGGAGATCTTAAACCTGTGGTTACATTTTAAATCAGCAAAATGAGGTATGTATTTGGTTCAATCTAAGATGTTGTTTTATGGTGAGACCATCTTATCAAAACTAATGTGCCACAGCTGCATGAAATCTAGATCAGCTTTTGTGCTGATAATTATTATGAATGCCCGCTGGTGAGAAAGGTCATGTAACAAATATCTTCATGAGAGTTACATGTAAAAAAGGTAATCAGTCCCTATTAACCCTTCCGATGCCCCACTGGGAGTACAGGAATAAAGACAAAGAAAAGTAAATCCACGTGCATTTATATGGGGGTTATGGTCTTGCTGTCATTAGCAGTTCCATGCTCACTTTTGGGCTACTGACTTTCCAATTTGCAAGTGTCGCTTGTTGAAATCACACCCCCTTGAGCCAAACCGGGTGATCTTTTTATACAATAGCGAAATTAATGAATAGGGTAATTCATGGGTAATTTGCTAATTCATTACCAAGAATTACCACAGAAATAAAACATTCTCCATGCAAGTAAAGACAGTAGAAACAAGGTGGAAGAAAATAGTTCTAATTTGGTTTAATACGGAATGTAACAGCTTACTGAGGTGAAAATGCAATTATTTAAAATTCTGTCAGTCTGTGTTAAAGCTGCAGTGAAATAACAGTATGAGTCTTCCACTGGCACTTCAGACACCTTATCCCAGTCTTACAAAATCTTTTCCTCATATTTGTGTCTTGTAATTTAGGTGCAATTCATACTCATCTACAGAAGATTAATATTTAAATTTCAGATACAGGTATGAAAAACATGTTTGAAACCGTGTTTATACATACTCTTTGTGACTTTTACACCGTTCATGGAAGAGCAGGATTGAGTATTTGGATCATATTTTATAATCAGGGTTTGAAGTTCATTGTATGTTTCTACATTGTTCAATTTAAGCTTGATATTGATATATTCTCCCTGGGTATTTATCTTCTTAAAATAACCTAAAAATTCCATGGATTTGGTATTTTAGAAAGCTTTGTGAGGCTATTGATGTCTAATAACTCTAAGCTTACACATTTTATAGCAGCTTAATATATCAAGGGGTAGTCAAATACTATTTTCAAGATAAAATACTTAAAGGAGAGCGAGAAGCACAAAAAAAAAAGATTGATTTCATTGTGCTGAATATAATTGTAATTGGGCCATTAGCTGACAGAATTCTGTGTCGGCTAGGAGGAGATAAAGATATGACATAGCGCACAAAAGTGAAGGCTGGAAGATGAATAGGCCTTCTAGGGAGTTGATCTTTACAGATCAGATAAAGATTCTTCAGGTCTCTTTCTTGCAGTATGCTACATCAAAGACTGTCTTTCAGAGATAGTAACGTGCACTTCGAACCTGGGGACAAGATCTTTGAAAATGGACAGGTTTGAGATTGATAGGCAGCTGGGCTTTGGTGGTGGGGTTTTTTTGTGTGTTTTTTTTTTTTATTTTATTATTTTTTGTGTGTGTGTTTAACCTTTAGTAATCCCTTTAAAAGTTAAAGAAACATTTGTAGGCTGATGGAGTAAATAACTTGGATCTCTTTGTATCTATCTTTCCCAATAGACATTTGGCTTTAAAAGTAACAATTGTCTTTGAAAGATTTATGGAAATGCTAACGGCAGGTTACTCTTGACTTCCTTCAAAGTTTGATTAAAAATACTTGTTTGTGGGCAGTGGCTGTCTTTCAAGTGAGAATTGTTCTTTTATTGATGATCTAAGTATTCTGAAAGTTCCTGAAGATAATGCACCCCGAACAACAAATATTTAGGAAATAGCAGAGCAGCAAGCAGTTCTCATTCATTAAAAAAAAAAAAAAAAAAAAAAAAAAAAAAAAAAAAAAAAAAGTAAGTATAAATTTGCTTGTTTAACTACAGTGTTTTCAAGCACCTTACTTTTGACATCAGTTGCTGTTTCAATAGCAGTGGCTAAATCTAGCATCAGCCCTTTTGATCTCTTACTCAGAAGCACCGTCTCACAGCTCTTTTGGGCATCCTCCAAAGACACAGGAATAGAGTAACAGCATTTTGTTAACTTTTGCAGCCCCCTCTTCCTGGTCTTAGTTTCTTAATTTGTGTACTACTTCACAGTAATTCGAGTATCACAGCCATCATCTGAGAAACCTTGTTCTCCAGCAGACTGTGAAAAGCAGGGGTTTTTAAAATACCTTGTAGTAAACCAGAATGTTTCTGTTACGTGTTAGTTTTGTTCCTTCTCCCCTTTTTGGTGGTGTTTGTTTTTTCATCCCCCATATCTAAAAAGAAGGTGGTAAATAGAGCTTCATTCAAGGCCTAAAAACATCTCACAACTTCCGTCTTCACAGCACTCATACAGAGGCATGGAGTAAGAAATTATTGAAGCCTAATATGCAGCAATATGGTTTTCCATGTTTATCTTAGAACCATTTCTGCTTATTTTCTTGCATATAAAAATACAAATCTCAACATTTTGGTATTTGCTGGAGAAACCTGTAGGGAAGTGCCATGGGTCGTGGTGTTAAGGAAGGTGTTACCTTATTAAATCCTCATTGCGATAAGAGGGAAGATGGGAAGTGTCAGTTGTCAGCCTGCTGTTGTGTTACTCCTCCGCCGGTGTTCTCCAGAGACTCTTCCATCAAAACAGGGCAGGCAAGACCTGACATTTGCATACCTCAAAAGGAAGCAGGTATGATTTCTTTGAGAGAGATGAAAAATTAGTCTCTCCTCGTGTCACAATAAAGGGCATAGTTAACTTGAGTTTCCTTCACAGTTGAGCTATTTTTGACCCAGGAGTCTTGACTTCCTACTCTTGCTCTAAACAAAACTCTTTCTGTGCGAGGGTGAACGTCTCAGTCATTAGACTCCACGTTGCTGTAGCAGTTACATTTCTCCTTGCACAGAAATGAGGAACTTCTGAGAACATCTTAGCTTCATAAAACACTTACTAATTTTTTTTGTAATTAATTTTGTATACTCTTCCCTTATCTTTCCTAAAAATATCAGAAGTATTACACAGGAGAGAATGATTCTGGTTTTTGCATCTACAGACTTCTATCAGTCAACCCCTATCTTTTGAAAAAAACACCTGCTTCTTGAAAATGAAGTCCTTCCATGATCTGTGTCCTTGTGATAGCCTGCACATAAAAGTTGATAAAGTCTTCTGCTGGAGATGAGCTGGGTAATGAGAGGCCCGGCTGGTGGCTGTGTGTGGGTTTTGGTTTGGTGGAGTCAAGGAACACAGCCATTTTCTTGTTGTTCACCGTTGTAACTGGTTGCTTGTGCTTTCATATGAGCTTAACTACCTTTAACAACTTTTTAACCTTATCCTCTGTGCCTCAAATGACAACTTCTTATTTTGGAAACTATTTTGTAGTATAAAGAGCTGTTGAAATTGTGCGTAGTATTATTCAGCAGATATTTTAGGCAGTTAGGATGGGTTCTAACTTAAACCTGACTGAAAAATTCTTCAAGGAGAAGAATTTGGTGGGGATTATTCTCTTTTTCTCCGTTTGAGTCCAACTTCCCCTACCCCCAGAAAAAAAATAAAAAAAACCCACACAAACCCAAAAAACCCACAACAACTAAAAACTTTTACTTTTTAAATTTGCTTTTAGCATTTTTTGCTTTATGGTACAGATTAGCTGAAGACTCTACCAACATTTCATGAAGCTGAGGGGTTTCAAGTGTGGCTGCAGTTCTTTCCGTGCAAAATTCATGGTAATGTTAATGCTTGACATAAGTTTCTCTTCATAATCCATTTATCAGTTTGTGCATTTCGATTCTGCTGTCTGTGGTAGAAAGCAGTTGCAGTTCACTGGGTACCTTAAGGTAATGAAGCAGACTGTGAGGGAAATCTAAGGGCAGTGTTAACTGCTGCTATTTACATGTGTAGAAAGTGTCATGTCTTGCTTTGCTACAATCTGGTGATACATGATTTAATCAGCTCGAACTCATCAGAGGATAGGCCAAATTTACATGCGGAACTGGCTATAGTGAGTGAAGAAATTAGATGGACAAAATTGTTCTAGTACATTACCAGATACTGCAGGTCTCTGAGGTGTTTGTCCAGCGCAGTCAAGGGAGAGTTGTACTGTGCTTTTTTCCCAGTGTAATGCACCAAGTATTACATTATATATTATAGTTTTTCTTTTGTAAATGTGGTACTTGACTACTCTGGAGGGTACCTCGAGTTGGCAATGCCTGTAAGATGCCAGTGACTTTCTATTAGCCAAGAATCATCTGAATTGACAATAAGAGGAATGAGCGGGGACACTTATTTTCTGGCAGCAGGGCACACAGGTTTGTTGGGGGTTTTTGTTTATATAGGATGATTGCAAATGAAAAAGAAAAGAAAAGGTCTTAAGTTTCGCTTTGTGAAATTTATCATTCCTGATAGTTGTTAGAGGGTCCGCCCTCACGGGATCAGATAACATAGTGGTTGCTCTGGTGAGATTCTGACAGCACCATCTCTGCGATTCCAGCTGCCGTGAACTTTCTGGTCATGTTCCTTTTGGTTGTTAGCAAGAACTGACAGTTGACTCAACTGAAAACGTGACTCAGACCACCCGTTCATTTTCTGTAGGAACTGGTCTGACTATTAAAAGGATTGTCAGGCCTACCGTGCAAAACTCCCCAGAAATGGTTGTTAAAATGTTTATTGGGCTATAAAATGATTTAGTCCTCAAAGTAAGTCATTCAAAAATTAGGACACGGCTGAGTCCACATGAACTTTGTTCACACCAGGTAGCTGTTGCTTCAGAGTAAGCTTGCTTGCTTTCAGGCTGGGTGGTTGCCTCCAGGGCTGCTGGCCCTGGGGATGCTCTGGGCAGCTCAGCTGGAGAACACGTGTAACTCTTGGCAACTTGTATATGCAACATTGTAGTAAAATTCTCATAAGAGTATACAAACAGATTTTATTTCCAAAGACATAATTTTGTACGAAGAGGGATATGTCATCAACCCAATGGATATGTCTGTACAAGAGACTGATTGGAAAGCACACAATCTGATCATGGCTGTGCGCTGTGCTTTTCTTCCCATGGGACAAAGTGGACAAACTGGATTTTCTTTCAAATTTTCTTTCAAAATGCCCTCTAGGAGCATGTCTGTTACTCTCCAACTGCTAATGAGTATTCAGTCCATGGGATCAAACTACAGCTAGTCCAAATTACTGAGTTTTTATGGCTCCCTAATAATCACAGGGGATGTCAGTACTTCCTATAATTGAAGCTAAATAATTTAATGGAGAAATAAATGTCCATAACTCCTGTCATTGGATGGTAGATTAAATTAATACATATAAGGCAAGGTGGTGTATGTAAAGAGAAAGTATTTTCAGAAGGATATTGACGGGTTTTGAACTGAACTAGAACTTCTTAAATTATATTGGAAGGAGTGTTAAGCTCTCTAGTGCATGATTACAGTACTTAAATGAGGAAATCATACAGAAAAAAAGCATTTTTTTAAAGTGAGATGGTGCATCTTTACTCAAATACACATAATTTTCAAATAAGTACAAAAAAGTGTAGATATATAGAAAATCGCATAAAGAAAACATGTACATGAAGGAACTAAAAAAGAGTTTGCTATGTGAAAAATCAGTAAAATTTACATCCTCTTTCTTTGTCTTCAGCGCCTCGCTAAAGAAGCAGAGAAGTACCAAGCATCACATCAGTGGAGGGATGAGTTTGGGGTAAGTTTCAGATTTTCTTCTTTTAACTTTCTCAGATTTTTTCCTCTTTGAAATCTTGACTATATTCTTACAAACATGTTTTTTATACATCCACCACAGAAAGAGTCATTGACTATGAATGGGCATTTTACTTTATTCAGTAAACAGGGTCTCAGACTGGGTGTCTAGAGAATAAAGTGGACTTTTCACTTCATAAGCTCATCGGGAGCTTCGCAGACCCAGGGATGTAGCTCTGAGGTGTACACAAGACATCTGTTTGTTTTGAATACAAGGCATGATTTCAGAGAAGACATCTGAGTGATGGTTACTGTAAGTTGAAAGTGTGCTAATCCAAGCACTGAAACACAGAACAGTAGAAAAGATTTTTAGGAGCTGTTTTTTGCTATGTGGTGGAGAAAAGTAGGAAAAAGTAGGAAAAAGAATTTGGTTGTCTACACGACTGTCTATATTGAGAGTCATATACTATTTTTCTAGAAACCTTTTCCATACTTTAATAATTACATCTCTTCTCTTCAATATTCTAGTACTACTGTCAGAGGCCCTAACCTGGCCAGACACTAAACTATCTTCTTCAATCATTTCGGACTTTTCCAAAAAACAAGTGAGACTATTGTAAAATGTAAAACATTGATTTTTTTTATTACCGATGAAGCCAAATTAATATTGTGCTGCATGGTTACAAGCCTGTTAATTTTAGGCTACAGTTCCCTGCTAAGTGTCAAAGTCATTTATTATGCCTTTATTACCTGTTCCTTGAGAAATAAAAGCAGATGGTGCTTTTACGTGACGCTGCTACAAACCTAGTCTGTGTTTGCACATCCACTAGAATCACAGTGGCACACAGTCAAATGCACAATGGTTTCCTATGATGTTCTTTCTGATCTAGTGTTCTTCAGACACTTGAAGATCTGAAAACAAGCAGACAAAAATGCCCCTAAGGTCAGGCCAAATAATTCAGATAAGAGTGAATGGCTTTTAGGAGAGCAAAGAGGGTCTGGACACAGCCTGAATGCTTTTAAGTGTGCTCTCTGCACAGGCACAGCTTCTAATACACAGTAAAACACAGAATCCATATTCCATAGGGATGCAATAATGAGAATGCTACAGCGACCTTTTCTGCTAATCTGTCTCTGGTTTGAATAGAAAACAAAACCTGCAGGTTTGATGGACTCAGTGCAGGCCAGTGTGAATACGGTCAGATGCTCTTTCTAATCATTTTGCTTCTTACTGTACACACTGGTAACTCATCAAAAACACCATCTCAGTTTTTGGCTTTCTTTTTGCCCTTTACTTGCAGTAGCAGTCAGTCACACCAGTGAGGCTTCTGGTCTTATCAGAATTCATTGCCAAGGAGAGATCTCAAAGTAATTTTGAGATGTGATTTTATATTAATGTTGTGGCTCAGGCAAAGAATGTGGTCAGAATAAAATATAAAAAAAAGCAGTTGGATTTATAATAAAGTAACTGCAAACTGAGCTTATGCTTTGCTGTTTTGAATTTGGATGAGAACAGTATGCACCATATAATAACCTTGACATTAGGTTATGCAATTAAATTTCAAATAAATGTATTAAGCCTCTTATAATTTAATTTGTTCCATTTTTGCCAGAAGTAATCTTTCTTCTCTTCTGGCCTACTTTTTAGAAAATGCCTGCTCAAATTAGTTTGCACACAGATCTTTCTGATAAACTTAATTTTCACTGGAAGATTCATTCTCCTAATGGCTGTGGTGGAAAACAGAGAATATACTGTAAAACTTTCTGTGGATAAGGGTTCTTAAAGTACTTCTGATCGCATTATGAATCGTCTACATTATGCTATATGAGGTTTATTTCTTGTCAGGGATTTGGGTTTGGGTGATGAAAGCCCTTCCAGCAGCATTGCACACGAGTCACTGTAGAAAGAAACTCTTTGGGACAATCTATTTCTGCTTCTAATGAGCTCACGATCAGCAATGTCCTTGACAGTCAGATTGCAGCCGAATAATAGCCTATGGAGTTTTAAAGAGAAAATATCACAAACATTCCTTCTAGGGAAGTATATATGGGCTCACTTGGTGGAACAAATCCAAAAGAGGAAGGGCAAAGAGGGCTGGCCATAATACCAAGGTCTATATAGAGCTATAAGGGATGTGTCAATCAAAAGACTGCCACGGTGCCTGTTCTAACACCTAATTCAAAATATGAATATTTATTAGAATCATAGAATAGTTTGGGATGGAAGGAAAATTTAAAGGTCGTCTAGTCCAAACCCCCTGCAATGAGAAGGGGAGTTATTGCACAGTTTGCTGCAAAAGAAGCATGTAAATATTAAGGACTTTAAAGATTTTATTTCTAGGTTACTGTCATAGTATCATAAAAATTCAGCATCCTCAGATATGGTCTTTTGAAATTAGCTAGTTCGGAGAAAAATCTTTGAAGATCCAGATTTGGTCCCACAGCCTCATTTGTGATATTTCAGCTAATAATTTCATGTAAAGACCACCCAGAATTGACAAAAAGAGAGAATTCGCTTACCTTTTAGGAAAAAAGTTCGGACTAAACCATTGGTAGAAACAAAAATCCACATCTGTTAAAATCCCTTGTCCCTACTATTTGTAGTTGAATGAGAGTAGAATTTCTTCCAATATTTCTAGTATTATGGCATATTAAATTCCAGCTACCTCAGGAATACCAAACAAAGAAAAATGGAAGTGACAATTTGAGTTTTGACTTTTTGATAAATCATAGAATCACACAATGTTTTGGGTTGGAAGGCACCTTAAAGATCATCCAGTTCCAACCTCTCTACCATGGGCAGGAACACTTTCCACTAGACTAGGTTGCTCAAATTCTCATCCAACCTGGGTCTGAAAACACTTCCTAGGAGGTGGCATCCACAGCTTCTCTGGACAACCTGTTCCAGTGTCTCACCACCGTTAGAGTAAAGAATTTCATCCTAATACCTAATCTAAATGTACCTACCTTCAGCTTTAAAACCATTACCCCTCGTCCTACACTCACTGGTAAAGAATCCCTCCCATCTTTCCTGTAGGCCCCCTTTAGGTACTGGAAGACTGCTATAAGGTCTCTCCAGAGCCTTCTCTTTTCCAGACTGAACAACTGCATCTCTCTCAGCCTGTCCTCATAGGAGAGGTGCTCCAGCCTCCTGATCACCTTTGTGGCCCTCCTGTTGACCCACTCGAGCAAGTCCACGTATTTCTTATGTTGTGGACCCCAGAGCTGGACACAGTAGTCCAGGTGGGGTCTCATGAGAGCAGAGCAGAAAGGCAGAACCACCTCCCTTGACCTCCTGGCCATGCTTCTTTTGATGCAGCCCAGGATGTGGTTGGCTTTCTGAGCTGCAAGTGCACATTGCCAGCTCATATTCAGTTTTATATCACCAATACTTCCAAGGCCTTCTCCACAGGGCTGCTCTCAATCCACTCATTGCCCAGCCTGTATCCATGTTTGGGATTGCGGTGACCCAGGTGCAGGACCTTGTACTTGGCCTTGTTGAACTTCATGAGGTTCACATGGGCCCACCTTTCAAGCCTGTCGAGGTTCCTCTAGATGTCATCCCTTCCCTCCAGCATGTCAACCGCGCCACACAGCTTGGTGTTATCCACAAACTTTCTGAGGGTGAACTTAATCACACTGTCCATGTCCCCAACAAAGACGTTAAATAATACTGGTCCTAATTCAGGCTCTTGAGGGACACCACTTGTCACTGGTCTCCCCACCAGACCATTGAGCTGTTGACTGCAATTCTTTGAGTGTGACCATCCAGCCAATTACTTATCCACTGAGTGGTCCACTCATCAATTTCATGTCTCTCCATTTTAAAGGCAGGGATGTTGTGTGGGACAGCACGAAATGCTTTGCACAAGTTCAGGTAGATGTCATCAGTCACTCTTCCCTTCTCTACCAGTGCTATAACCCCATTGTAGAAGGCCACTAAATTTGTTAGGACCAACTTGCCTTTAGTGAAGCCATGCTGTCTGTCTCGAATCACATTCCTGTCCCCCATGTGCCTTAGCATAGTTTCCAGGAACATCTGCTCCATGATCTTGCCAAGATCAATAGCTAAAGAAATCTTTACCAAAGTTTAAGAATTTTAAAATTTTATTTTGGTTTTATCTGAAATAAATTGTTTCCGTTTACCAAACCAAAAATAACCGTGAATATAGAAATCTCAGACCAATATTAATTTGACCCTGGAAAGCTGTGATCCAGCAACTTACTGAACAGCAAATATCTGCTGTTAGCTAAGGTGTATTCATATTTCTATCCTTCTGTCACCTTGCATAGCTTTCTAAATGCACAGATTGATACTGGGGTTATATATATTCTTTTTTATTAATAAATGAATATTGAATGTCTCAAGAGCAAAGATAAAAATCTAAGATTAGTAAAGAGCATGTATCTTACATATTTACCATCAGTTTTTAGCTAAGTGACAAATAAGGATCATAACAGATTTTGGTATTTTGCATTGATAATGAAATACCAAAATAATTTTGGCAATTGCTTTTTAATTTTCTAAAACATGCAAAATGATTCAAAGGAATATTAATTAAGAATAATAATTAAGAATACTGAATGTGTTCTGAATAAAAAAAGGAAAAAAAAATAATTAATGTTTGATTGTAATGTGCTGTTTCCTGATTAAGCACAAAGTCAACTAAAATATCTGAATTGCAGCTTACATCTATAGCCCTAAAATAATACTTACCTGTTAGAAAACTGTTAAGTCTTTAGAGAATGTTTGTGAAGTTTATGAAGGCATATCCAAAGCATTTAACTTCGAAGAAATAAAGAAATGCCACTCTCTGCTTCTTCCTCCATCAGTATTGCTCAATTCCCTAGCTGCATGTACAGCTGGAGAAATAAAACATACTTAAATGTTTTTAGATTAATGCGGTTACAAACCAGAGGTACAAACCAATACTTCTAAATGGAACAGCCTTGTCAGTTTGAATTGTCTTGTATGCTGCAGAGTGAAAGGGGGGTGGTTTTGACACTTGTGACGGTCCAATTATTCTTCTGGCATAGAGATGCATGAAAAAAATTGTACGTGAATTGGAAGGAGGAGGGGAGAATTCTGTATGAAATAATTGCTGTTATTCCACAAACAGATCTTGTACAATTACATTTGATACCACATTCGATTGCCTTGCAATGGTTGGTTAACTAAAGCAATTTTGTTTCCAGTTGGGTTGCAATATTAATTGTACTTACACATGTATAAACATAAGGAATATCCCATTTGTATTTTAACAAGGGGCGTCTTTATGGATGGCCTATTAGCATCCACTTATTTGTATGAAGATTGAATCTCAGACTTTTAGGAATTAATTATCACATCAAAATGCCACATGAAAAATCCTTTCAATATGCCTTATCTTTTAACCACCAGTATTATTTTATATTCTTCTGTGTGAATGATGATTTTCTGAGTCCTGGTATATGGTATGCTATCCTGAGATAGCATTTGCTGTGATTATAACATGTAGGCTGTTGTTTATGTACCAACTGGGCTTAAAAGTAAAGACAAAAGGTCATGGAAATATTACTAGGGAGTTATGATTTTTTTTTTTTCTAGTACAAATATTGGCTGCATAAAACTGTAGTGAAAAGCTGCTCAGCAAAGAAACGGAAGATAAAAAGGACAACTGAGATAAAACAAGTCTTGAATCACAAGAGTTGATCCAAGAGGTGACCCGCAAGAGCAGAGCAGTAGTAGGCATCTCTGTGTGTGACATGTCTTGCAGATTGAAGATTTTTTGTAACATCATGAATGTTACAAAAACGCTCAAACGTTGCATTTTAAAAGCCTCGACTGGGAAACAAACAAACAGAACACCAAACTTTCAGTTTTAATACTGCTAAAGAGGCAGACAGACTTTGTCTTTTGAAAGAGGGAAAAACTGAAGAAAAGCTAGAATACTTTTTCTCTCAGATCATCAGAGAGAGGATATAGCTCTCTTACGGCTTGTACCTCTGATAGTGCTCTTGGGTCCTCAAAGCATCTGTGGGAAAAGATACTGTTTAGATTTGGCTCCACACCTGGGGTACAGGGAACTGGTCCCCACAGACACAGAGTAGGCATGGGATCCTTTCCCAGGCAAGTCATATACACTTCATAATTTTGTGGAATTTTTTACAACAAAAATCGGGCAAAGTGTCAAAGCTGTCTGTATCTTCACACAATGCCCTGATCCAAAACCCAGTGAAATAAATCTTCTGTTGATTTTGATTCATTTTAGATATGGCTTCACACATCTAAAGCCTTTGTGATTTGGAAAAAAATATGCCAAATGATTGATTTAAATTGACAGGCAGATGGTCAAGGTTTTAGGCAGGATAACATTTTATTCTCTGAAGGGCTGTGTGCCACCTTCACTTCTGTGACATATAGCTTTCATTTGTGTGTACTTTAAAATAAATGTGGCATATCTCACAGAAAGGAATGAAATCAGCTTTTTTTCTGTCAGCAGTTGTTTGCACTTTGACATCTTTCTACTCAGGGGACAGAGCTCTGTGTGTGCTCTGGGAGTGGTTGGGAGGTAAGGTACAGAGGAAATCAGAATGAATCATATTTACTGAAATTGGGTGTGTTTAGGAGTTACTCTGATGTTTATTTGATGCTTATCAAATCACCTATACCTTTTTGATTCATAAAAATGCACTGAGTACTGCAGGCATTTCTGCAAGTTTTTCAATAATGCTTTCTTAAAACAAGAGAGGAGATACAGCAGTTACAAGATTTGAAGCACTCTCTTCCTTTCCTAGGATCTCCGTAATTAGTAAGAAGAGATTCATCTTAATGTAGACATCCACTGTGAACATGCCCATGCTGCAGCCTGTGTGGAGAGACGTGACATGGGCTTCACCAAATGGGTGCAGAATTGGTCTGGCATTCCTTACCGCCAATGGGATCCCACTGTCCATTTGTCCGTCCCCAGCATCCCACCCCTAATGTTTGGGCTCTTATTTTCACAAAGTCTCAGCGATACCTTCTGGTTTACAAATTTCTAGGAGGCACTAGTTAGATATGAGAAATATGTCTTAAAGGCAAAAAAAAAAAGTCCAATAGAAAACTTTTTTAAGTAATGCCTCTTGCTAGCTTGCCTTTTTTTATAATTTTTTTATATATAGTTTTTTTATATAGGTTTTATATAGTTTTTTATATATAGTTTTATAATTTCCTAGACTCCCTCAGGTGAGTCTTTAAGTCTAGAAATCATTGTATTCCTCTAAAATCTGGGTTGCCGTAGGAGAGCTCTTCCACGCTTATTTTCCATTATATAAGGTCTAATGTGATCCTGTATAAGGGTAAACCCAATGTAAGTGTTAGTGTGATTAATCATCTGAACACATTTGTAACCACATTTTTAGTCCTTGATTTATTTATCTTTTCACAGTTTAGGAATTTTAAACCAATTAGAAAGTTGATAAAGAAGATGGCAAATGGTAGCTTTACAATCAGAATCAAGATTGTATATAAACAATGATTTTAAATGTGTAACTGTAGAGGTGCTAGCTTTTCTGCCATACATTTTGGTCTTTAGATTTTGGTTATTTATCAGCTCTTAATATGTTTACATTGAGTATAGAAGTGTAACTTTATAATATAAATCATTGCAAGGATCTCATCTGTTCAGTGAAGTGCTTCCTTGGTAGGGAACTTGCCAAAAAACCTTTTAGAGGAAAGTAAAGAAACACCTTCAATCATTGTTGAATCTTTCAAGCATTCCATTTTATCTAAAAAATTAAGTATGTTAAAAGATGTCTAATACTCTTTTTACTTATTGACCAGGCAACTCACTTAAAAAATGTGCAGCTTCTGAAAAAGGGGCGGAGGGAAGGAGCTGGGAAAGAAAAAAAGCAAGGTGTGATTTCTCATTATTAAGACACCATACATATGCATTATCGCCTTCGTTTTGAATAAGTCTTTAATGTGCTTTCTGAACAAACATCTTATTAAAAGCAAGATGTACTATTGTACTCAATTTATTAACACCCTGTAGGTTTTTAGTTTACAATAGAGAAGTATGATGTTAAGAAAAGCTTTGTGCCGGCTGCCGTTGTGCATATTTTCTAAGAGTTCATTGGATTTTTAACACAGATGAAGGTAACTAGTTTTTTGATTTTACCTTTCACCTTCAAATTTGGTTGCTAATGTAAATCGGTGATAGGTAATTCTTAGTGTTGTTTTAGTACCTCTGGTGAATCAGTAAAATCAATTAGATATGGGCTTCAAGGATGCTGTTTATTTTGTCTGTAAGCTTCTTTACCAAATATTTTCAGTTCAAAACTAACAACCTTTCTCCTTGACTCATTCTTGCCAGTATAACTGGGATCTAACTAGTTTCCTCTATTTCCTCCATCTCCTAGGCCAACTCATTTTCCTCATTGCCCATCGCATTCGTGTTATCCTGACCCTTTTTTACATTGAATTTCGGAAATGTGCCAATTTTTTGGAAAAAAGAGTATTAACCTACTTAACTCTACTGGTTTTGTATTACTAATGGGAGGAGAGAAGGTCTTTTTTTTTTTTTTAATTGAAAGAACAAAACTAATATAACTCAATATGCACAAAGTGTTAATCAATGGAGTAAGACAGGAACATTCAAATCTAGCTTTTCATAATGGTGGCAGACCATTATGGTCTAAAAGGCTGAGAAATTCAGAAAACATTAGAAAGTTTTGATTCTTCTGGCTTGTGAAGTAGTTGAAAACAGAAAAAGGTTGACGTCTGTAGTATTTTGCAGCTGAAATACAATGGAAATTTTATAATAAGAGTTTCATTCTGCATTGACTTTAAAATCCTCTGGGAGTACTAGACAGCCCTATTATTAAGAGCTGCATTTTGCTCAAGAGATTTGGGAATTCTTATCCTTCCGCCCCCTGAATATAGTGTAATTCTCATTAGAATTTAAACAAAAGGTGTAACTGTGGCTCTTTTATGTCCTGAAAATGATGATCTGTGATTTAAGTAGTGGCAGATATTTCTGTAGGCTTCCCACAAAGCAAGAGATGTGCATAACAGAGAGCAGAGAGACTCTTCAAATGTTAACAATATTCTAACATTCTTCTACATCATGCAAAGAAGCAATAAAAAAAATCTACCTGATTTGGCCAGAAATGTGGCCTGTTAAGCATTTTTTTTTACTTTTCTCCGGTTCACTTTTGCTATCAGCTATGAGCAAATCAGGGCTGTATAAGTAAATACACAAACAGCTCTAGGTCTCATTGGAGGGACATTAGGATTTAGCAAGTCTTGAGAGCTCTAGGCCAACTCTGTGACTGCCTGTAATTTATGTGTTTATGGAAAACACTATCATTCTATTTTCAGTTTCCCATTTGGTAGTCCCAAGTTATACTGCACTAAAGCACTGCGTATTGTAACCGTCTTGAAAATATGAAGAATAAATATAAATATGTCTGTGTTAATCCAGAATAGATCTTTACCTTTAAATATGGATGAATATTCCCGGATGAATAATTAATTCAGGCAGGATTCTCTTCTTAGTCCTTTGGGCATTACCACTTCTCAAGAGAAGAACTTGCATTTCTTAAGAGTTACACATGGGAACAGTAAAACTAAGGAGCTTGGCTCTATTGATATTTTTCTATGCCTGCACAAAATTCTGGTCTTTTCTCCTGATAAAACTTTTTATGCTTTGTGTGTAATTTTTTATTCCACCTAAAAAGTAAAAGAAGACTTCCAGAAGAAGTTTTCTACCAGGCTGAATGTTCACCATATAGGCTAGTTTAATTTCATCCAGTTTGCTCTGGATATAGTAGTTTAAATGACTTGTACACTCAAAGTATTTTAAAATATGCATTGAGGAAGTATGTAGTCTTGCCATAGCACTTCCCCACCTGTCAGATAGAGCATCTTAGTTTTATTTTACTGGTATACACAGGTATTTTGTGCTGGGGTTGTGTTACTGCAGCAAAGTGTGATTGCAGCAAAAGCAATTTTGCCTCACAGCTTTCCTTGGGCTTCATACCATTCATAGAGTTTCGTATTGAGCAAAGCATAGTAAACCCTGGCACAACATATACATGATACTACAGAGCAACACTTAAGTACAGTCTTCTTTGCTTAAGACATTTATGAAACATATCTGTAAAGGTCTGCTGCTATTAACATTGCTGCATAAAGCTTTCAGCTAATTTAAGTCAGGTTTTGAGATTCTGCATTCAAAGTGGAGACATTCTCTTTGGATGTATGAATGGTAAAAAGGAAAACTGCTGGATAATGCAGGACATGAGGACCACAGACAGTTTTTGAATAGAGCCTGGGACTTGCCTAAAGATATATCTCATTCGACACTTTCTAACTCCTGCGAAGTGTAGGGCAGGGAGCAAAAGGCAGGGGGCCAGCGATGCCAACTTGACTACTATGAAAGGCTTTTGGAGGTGAAGTGATCCTATGGTAGCAGAAGCAATCTTGAATCCGCGTGTTTTCCTGTGCTTAACCCATTCTTGTTAGTGCATATTTCACACACGGAAGGGGATGAATTCTTAATTGTGGCTCCCTGAGCCATTTCTCGAAGAAATACGGTCAAAATTGGAACTGGACTACAGTTTCTAAAGCTTACATCTATAATTCTATACTGTTGAATAAAACAAATCTATGGACCTGAATGTTAGACCAAGTGGCATAGAATGTCAGTGTTCAAACTAGACTTGGTCTAGTGATACACAAAGCATGTTTGTGTACTTTTCAGCTCAAAGTTTCTGAAATAATGTGAAGCGGTGCAGCTCAGAAAATAATATTTTCAAGGCATGAAACTGGGGAGTTTGCATGCTTCAGGCATTACATCAGTTACATCAGGACATGTAAGAGTATTTGAGGGTATAAAACTTGTTGAGATACCATTGGAGGAATGTAGAAAGTAAGACAGGGTAGGACCTCATACAGGCTTGCCTGCACGGCTATGCCCCAGAATGTGTCTTGACATGGCTAAGGTGTCTTGGGGGCAGCTGTAACAAGCACAATACAGATAAGCAGCAGCTTGTATTCAGGGTTGATCCGTGTTTTATTTTGAAACACAGACATCATAGTCTCTGTGGAGAATAATGCATGCTCTATCCTAAAAAGTACCGTGGTTACAGATCAGTGAACAGCCTGTGTCAAGAATAAACACCAAGAGGAAATGCTGTTCAAGAGAAAATAAATTTCCTTTAGAGCAATAGATATGTAGCTGTTATGGGTAAATTTAGCTTGAAAATTGGAAGAAGGAATGCCAAAGGAAAAATCAATCAGTTTAATGAGTTTCTCGGACATTCTACTAAGAGTAGTAGGGCAAATGTCCCACTATTTTTATGAAAAGAATTATGATATCATGAATCATGCTATGATTATCAATTATGAATAATGATTTTATGAAAAAGAATTAATACATGGAGGCAAGACTGGATTTCCTTTGCAGATTCATATCAGTAGATTTTGCTGACACAAGAATAGTTCACTGAAGTCATTACATGTACTAGTAAGAATAGAGCAGTGCAAACCCATACATGTACTTGAACTTGGGGTATGTTTGTCAAGAATGGGATGCACTTAAATCAGTTCATTTACCTCCTCATGTCATCTATATATCAATTAGGAAATATTAGAAGAAATACAACTGAATATGTCAAAACCTTTTATCTGTGCATGAGAGCTCTTCAGTACTATATTTGCAAGAGTTTTAAATGCTTTAATATGAAACAGAAAAAGTTGTTTTCTTTATTGCTTCAAGATAACAAGAGTTATAGCTTACACATTTCTGAGTTATTAGATATGATTTTTCCTATTTCTCAGTGTTCATAAACAAGATTCAGGTGATATTTTAAGAATCAGACAAGGCATAAGGTTACTCATAGTCCCACTTAAACAGGTGGGATGTATGTATATGCATATAGCAATTGTATAAATTTTCCTCTGTATGTATACTTGTACATTTATAAGCACTTGTAGTTCCTTCTTCTTTGGTTTTCTGAAATCTCAGTTCACAGTTTTGTAATGCAGTGTAACGGTGCTGTTGAGAGCTGAGCTGAAATAGTCCTCAAGTGTCACAGGATAAATTTTGAGGAAAAAATGCTACATTTTTTCAAACTCAAATCAATTTAATATATTCTTTCCAATTTACATCATACTCTTTTCTTTATTATGTTCTTCCAGTGTTAAGCTCTTTTTCAGTAACATTTTTGGTTAGGTATGCCTTTCTCTCTGCCTGTTTTTCATCAAATATCTCTCTTAATTTCACTTTTCACAATAGATATATATTTCTCTTGTTTAAAATTTCTCACGTTGGCTCTTTCTTCACATCTTCTGTCTATCTGTCTATCTGTCTATTTGTCTATCTGTCCACCTTGAATTTTAGGAAATAAATGAATTTCAGTCAAGTGCTGAACAATACAAGAATTTTAAAGTGAATTGTATGAAGTGTAAGGGCCCATACCTCCATGTGTTACCATACATGCTGGTAGGAGTGCTAAAATGCTGTGAATTCAATAATTCTCTGCTTAGAATAAGAGTTATATCTATTTAGATTTGAAATATTTTCAAAATTGTGTGCAATTTCTGAACTAGGAAGCTGTGCAAATTCAGAACTAGCTGATTTCTTCTTGGAGTTCTTAAAACCCAAGACTGTTCTGACTTCTGCCTCTGGGCAGGATTAGGGAGAGTCAGAAGAAAGAGGCAAAAGTGGAACATTAAATCAGAAGTGGTCACCAAGGGTCCAGGCTTGCTGTTTATGCTGCTGGGATCACGTGTGCAGGCTTAGGCTGAAACTGGTTTTACGGAAGACAGCATTCTTCCAAGGAGAGATTACAGAGATTGCTGCTCTCTCCATCCTACTGACAGCCAGCAGCCACCAGTCGTAATTTTCAAGGCTTTGGTATAGTCAAAGGAGACTTTGGCTATATTTTATTGCCCTTGCAGACTGATGTGCTATGTAGCTGGTAGCTTTGCCTGTGCTTAGTCTGATTCTGAGGTATGGAGGACATTTTTGATAGAAATGACTACATTTAAATAAAAGGGAAATAATATCTGATAGTATTACAACTCCACATTTAAAACTTCTTATCCAGAGGTGAGTGGAAACAGACAATATGGATGGCCTTTCTTTTATAAGTATGGAAATAAGTCTGGGGAAAAATGCTGGCACAGATAGTCCAAAGTCTCTTTCCAATTAAAAAAAAACAACAACAACCAAACGCGAAAAAAGTACAAAACAGGAAAACAAACAAGCAAACAAACAACGGACCGCTTCTGTTTTTCATTAAGAGGATGCAGCTGGCATCATATTAAAGCTGCCATGTACTTAACTGGGTGACCTGAGTTTACAAAATAACATTGTCAGTTTTGTAAGTGAAATAAAATGGTAGAGTGCAAATGAAGTATCAAGGCGGTGATACTGGTTTAATACAGTTCTTTAAGGCAGAAAATGATTATTTTAAGTATTTTAAACATTTTTATTCTAGTTCATTTGCAAAATTCCCCATTATCTAATATTAATCTTCTGTTATGTCAGAGGATATGATATGAGTGATGGATGACCTTTCGGTAAAATGATAGTAAGCAAAGAGAAGTACAATTATTTACTTAAAATTTGGGTTAGGCTCATAAAAGAGCTTTGGAAAGTGCCTACAGCAGGGTTAGAAAAAGCTGGGAAGAAAGGGGAACGCAGACTTGAAGTATAGCTAGGTGAGGGAGCAGTGAGGGCCGGCTGCTCCCAAAGCAGGACATCTGGAGCGGAAGGTGACCCAGCGTAGGCCATACCCTCACTCATGGGTGCAGTCCTATGCGGCTGGGCAGAGCTGGGTGCTGGTAAGAGGATCCATTGATGGTTCCAGACATAGTGAGTGAAGAACTAAATCCGAGGTCCCTCTAGGGGCTACCATCAGAAGGAAAAGGAGAGGGGGCCAGTGAAAGATGAGCTAGAGTTGAGCTGATCTGCAGTGTATGTTCGAGGGGTCTGTTGTAGGGCAGAGGTCCGTCTAGGTACGGGACCAGAGGCAGGGCTAGGGAGAGGCCTTCCTAGCCCGTCACTGGGGCAGGGACTGAGGCTGAGCTGAAACAGGGCTCCTGGGCCCATGGGTTGGTGGGGGAGGCCCGGGGGCTGCTTTCCCCTGCAGGACCCTGGGAAACTACTTGTCCGTAAGTGGATGTTAGCAAATATTGGGTCCCAACTGGGCTTACCATTGCAGGATGTGTATAGGATATAACTAGTTATTACCCCTATTTTCATAGAATTGTAGAATGGTTAGAGTTGGAAGGGACCTTAAAGATCATCCAGTTCCAACCCCCTGCCGTGGGCAGGGACACCTCCCACTAGACCAGGCTGCTCAAAGCCCCATCCAGGGATGGGACATCCACAACTTCTCTGGGCAGCCTGTTCCAGTGTCTCACCACCCTCACAGTGAAGAAATTTTACCGAGAGACAAGAGACTAAAAATAAATAAAAAAAGTATTTCTCTGAAAGGAACTAAAAAGAAAAGACTACAGCCAGGTTTAGAAAGATACAATCCACTTTTTTGGTTCTATGCACAGTTCCAGATTAATTGCCAAACAAAAATATGAAATAATCCGTAATGTATTTTAGCAGCATCAGTTTCTAATCTTGCTTGTTATTCTTCATATAAAATTGTGTTTGAGCATCTTGCTTTTTGCTATTACTACTTCTACTATTTCTTTCTCAATTTTTACTGTTACGAATTAGTTTAAGTTATATGAAAACACAAGACAATTAAAGAAGAATCTGGTTTTGGTTTTGTTTGTTTTTTTTTCCTCCCTCATACTTGTATCCCGGACGGTTCTGTTTTGTTTAGTACTGAACTATTGGAACATCTTCCACAAAAGCATTGGAGGATGTAGCTAGCATCTGGTTTCCTTTATTTTTGTTTGTTCCCCATTTTCAAAGAACATTTGTGTTGGTAGTTTTTACCTGTATTTCATAGTACTCAGGTAAAAAGCAAAAACAAGAAAGGCTGCTCTACTAGAAAATGATAGGACTGGGTGGTGAAAAGAAGTCACGTCCTTTCATTATCAAAAAAACAATAAGAAGA
The DNA here is from genome assembly GCA_013396915.1 of Stercorarius parasiticus. NCBI lineage: Eukaryota > Metazoa > Chordata > Aves > Charadriiformes > Stercorariidae > Stercorarius > Stercorarius parasiticus. Next base: position 14,392 of record VWZL01005978.1, on the reverse strand, counting down.
CTTTTTAAATTGCACAGTTTGCTGTCAAGAGATGTATGAGGTTCTCTGAAAAAAGCAGCTTGTGGTCGTGATGGCGCAAATGTTCATCCAAACACCTTACCCTTCTGATTTATCTGTACCAGCTTATTCAGAAGTTCGGGTGTCTCTGTATTTCTTTGCAGTTTGTGGCATAAGCATCAAATAAATAGTGAGCAAAACCCCCTGCTGTGATCCGTGGAAGAAAACACGAATAACTTTTCATTTAGTGCAGTTAAGATGGAGAATGAAAACCAGCAAGATGTTGATACAGCTCTTAAATCTTACTGCTCTTCTGCATAAATTCCACCACACCAGCATAATATATCCAATAATTAAGAAGAAAAGTAATTATGTTTTAATTATTTTTGATATGATCCTTTTGCTTGTAGTGATTAACTGGAAAAGTCTTCATCATTTTATGTTAAATAGTAAAATGAATGACATTTTCCAGCTGCTGGCTTGTCTCATGCTGTTGAACTGCTTCTGAAATAAGGTTTACTCATGGAGCTTTGCTTTATTGCATTGATTGGGTGCAAGACATGCACCAAATGGATGTCAAAGCTGAATAATTAAATTTTGATTCCTTGTTAATTGTGTAAACATGGGATATTTCTTAAAGCCTGGTAACTGCTGTCCACAGTTACTTTCCTTCTAACACTTCAGAGATTTAACAAAACCATTTAAAATAAAATCCTAACAAAGCAGGTAAAATTTAACTTTGTAAGAAGCCCATTAATGTAATTAAAAGTCAATATGCCAGACACATTTGTGATTTGCATGAAACAAAGACATCTGAAAAGAAGACATGGCCTGAGATACTTTGAATTTTATTACCTTTTGGAAAGGTACTTTTCACACTTAGGAGGAAATGCAGATGATGGTTTTTTTCTAATTTTCCTGCAATTTTTATAAGATAAGTTATAACAATTGCTTTTTTGTATGTTATAACTTTTCTTTTTTTTTTTTTTGTGGATACACACTAAGTGATTGAATAAGTCAAATGAAGAATAGATGCAGACGGGAAAAGAAATCAAATGCTTTTAAGAATTTATTTGAAATCATTAACTTCATAGGTCAGTGTCAGCTCTGTAAGATGTGAACCAAAGTTTGGATCAGACTTTCATAATTTATAGAAGAAAATTCATTTTTCCTGTGTTACACAGTATTGTAATACTAAGGAAAAAATAGTGTGTGTTTAATTTCTCTGCAAAAATACAAGTTATAATCTCTGTGTATTTCAGTTTTTAGATATGGAAAAAAAGAGGAAAGAAAGGGATTTATAAAACCCTCTGCTTCTGTAATTTAAGGAAAACTATGCAAAATGTAGGCATTTTTTATATTCCAGTGAGATTCTTAGAAGACATTTTAATGTTGTGTGGCTTGCTCAGAATTGAGTTACAGTGACTTTCTGTAACATATTCCTTTCCATATACTATTTGTGAAGAGAGAAATAGAGAATAATGATAAATCAAGGAGGAAACTTCTGTTTCAGTGGAAGTGTTTCAACCACTAGATATATTCTCAAAGCATATGTATGTATGTAAATATAAAAATTAGTCTTCAACATATTCATCTCTCATTTCAAAGCATTTTTAAAAAAGTAAGATGAAGACATATATTTTGTAGTAGTTGGTATTCCATGGGCCACAATTTTTGTCAGTTTTAAATCTCTAATTTTTTCTGTGAAAAATTAAAGATTTGACAGTAAGATGAAAGAAATATTGTTTTGATAATGTTTATTTGGTTTTGTTTGGTATAATTTCAGTAAGGAAAGCATTCTTACATTTTGTTAATTTATATATTTCATAGAGATTGCTATATATTATATTCAGTAATTTAATAAAATAGTCTGAATGGATCAAACCATAAATTCAAATTAATTCATTTGCTTGGAGTCAAACATACTGAAATGTTGTAGTTGCTTTTTTTTTCCTTAATTTCTTGCTGAAATGAACATATTCATAAACAAATTTTGTCTTTGTGTTTAAGCTCTTTGCCTTCATAGTTTTTAAGATCGCATGATGATTTCTAGACTTCTGAAAATTAATCCAGCTACCAATTTCCTCATTATATTGTCAAGTTTAAGAATAATTACCAGCACTGATAATTTAAAATTCCTGCAACATTTTGCAAATTCCTGTGACTTATTTGTTTTCCTACTATTAGCTGTTGTTTTAATGTCATTAACTGCTGTGCAGTTCCCAAGGAAGTAGGAGCTTAAACTATGGGTTTAAAACACAGTGTGCAGCCTTTGAATAAAAGTTCAAAGAATGTATTCTGGTCTAAAAAAATATGCGTTTTGTGTCTGACCTGTTGTGTCAATGGATTTCCACTAGCTGCAGGGCAAGCTTCAAGACATTGCTTGTGAATAAGTTTGTTAAACTTATGTTGCATATATTCAGATTATTTTCATGGTAAGAGTGTGGAACTGAAAGGGAGAATAACCTTGCTTATAGAATAATAGAGTCCATTTTATTGCCAGAAGCAAAAAGAAATCTCTTTAAGAATATGCTTTGTATTTTATATAGTCAATCATAATTGCTTAAATAGAAAAGTTATAATTCAGTTACTTACGTCCATCAGTTGTTTAATACATTACAAAGCCAGAGGGGTTAGGATAGTATAAACTTACTTGTGTAATACTGGCAGTCATGGCTTGTGGAGTTCACTTTTGTGTAGTTCGTTCTTTATGTATTGTACCTTACCTGGCTATCGTTTGAGAAAAATGCAAGTGGTAAGCAAATCAAGGTTTCTCCACTGAAAGTCCTCGTCTCCTGTTGTGATCTATCATCAGCACTTTTTCATTAGCTATGTCTCTGCTCAGCACTAATTAGTTTTAGCAGCTTCTGACTGGCTCCAAGCGTGGGCTAAATAAATATGAATCTGCATGCAGAAAGTGATAGAAATATCATTTTTTAAGATAGACGCAAGTATTTATCCTCACGTTCTAGGTTCAGGAGTTTGAGATGAGGAAACCCCAGAGAGATATCCCGGGGACTGCTGTGGCTGGCTCCCACCGCAGGGCACAACTAGGTTTGGATAAGCCTTGGAAACACCCGATGTCTTCAGACACCAGTATGAATAACTGAGAAACTATCCTCTCCAGTTTTTACTCCACCCTAGTGCCATACGCCTAAAGGCTTGATTCATTTTAAATATTTTGTAACCATTGATTGCAACATTCCTAAACAGGATTTTATTTGTTGGCTATAATGAATAGAACACAGTAGCAATGTAACAAATGTAAACTCGTTTTCTTTGGGAAAGGTTGTATTACAGGTTTGCGCGTTACTTGTTAAAAAGCTATTCCTTCAAAGATATTTGGAGATACATTGGAATTGGAGAGCTGGCATATTTTCTGTATTCACTTATTATAATGTAAGGGAGATGAATAAATGTAGCCCAGTTCATTACATCCTAGCACCTATGTAAGAATGAATTCAGAATGACAAAGCCAATATCCTACAAATCTGATAAATATTCAGGTCCAAACTGTTTAACTAGCCTCCTATACTATACTGGTCCTAGTATTTACAATCTAGATAATCTGGAATCATTTTAGATAAATTTTATTTGTTATTGTTTATTTTATTTTTATGTTCTTTCATCAACTAAAGAAAGTAATGCTGAATAAATTAAAATGAACTTACTTTGCTGCTTTAATTAAGCAGATAGGATAGTGTGAGATAGAGGTTAATTAGGTGCTAACAAATTAATTTAATTTTCCCACCTGGAAATCTGCTTTGTAATCAATTGCATTTTGCCTTATAAAAAGAAGCCGTTCACAGTCGCTTATACTTTGAGGAAGTTATTGTGATGAGAAGATTAGCAGCTTCCTGAACCTTTTGGAAGAATATATTTACCAAAATTAAAAAGGATTTAAAAGATTTTGTCTCTCAGGATTGTCTCTGCTTGCCTTGCTTTTGACTTAGAGGACTGGAGAGGGAATATAGAAAATAGTGATTTTATCTTTTTTATATATGCAACCAGTTCTGTTAAACTTGGTAACTCCAGAAGAGTCTCCTTTTCATTTTCTTTCCTGATCACTTATGACATATGCAAGTACATAAAATCCTAGATTTTTTTGTCACTCTTTGGAGATGGTAAGAATATTGAGAGAGGTTTGGCTGAGAGAAAAAGAGGAAGAGAATAGCTCTCTGAATTGTTACGTTTAGTTATCCACCTAGCAGAGTAGACCAGAGGCATAATATAAATCTTTCTTCTACTTGAATGGGAGTGGATATTGATTTTTGGTGTTTGTATCCATTGGGACTCTAGTAATATTACTTGTGACTTCCTATTCATAACACGAAACATGAAATGTCCATACTGGGCTTGTTGCAGAGTCCGTGTGGTTGACTTCGGTGAGTTTTGTCTCAGACTGAAATAAAATGGTTTGAAGAAGTCTTTGGAACACAGTGTGGGGTGAAGAGAGTTGTGTGTAAAGGTGATGGTATTTGCTATGCTGCCTCTATATGATATATTTCTTCCAAAACAAACCACCCCATCCATAATGTTTAAAATTGCAAAACAGCAATTTTAAAAGTTCATTAAAGGAGATTAAAGCCATTTCAACTCTGTTTTCAAGTGACTGCAGGACCAGACCATCAAGTAATCAACTCTTAAAATAATTGGGATGACATAAGAGGAAGAGATTCTTATCCTGCCCCACTGGTTACTGCTGATATGGTTTGCATCAGGGATCCTGCCCCTGGTTCTTTGAATCCTCAGCATGAAGAGATTTGGAGTAGAAGCTTAGTCAATGCTTATAACCATATTTTTGAGCGGTTTTACAGAATATTGCCTTTCAAAAGTGGAAATAACTGCCTATCCCAAGGGTTTTTCTCCATAGTTTTACCATATGTAGAGGTCCTGGCTGGTAGTTTAGCTACCGGGTACACATAGGGTGCAAGTAAGCGAATAATGCATAGTGTTTCTAAAATCAGTTGGTGCTTTTTACTTGAGATAAAACTAAAACCAAAATCCACAAATAGTTTGCAGACTGCCAGAAAAGCAATAGCCTTTCCCAATACAAAGCCTGTTTCTGTTTCTCCTCTCCCATTAAAGACTATGTGGGGAATTCAATTTTCAGAAATGACAGATTTCTCCATCTGCTCAATACAGGCAAATTTCCTCACTTTGATCTGCTGAAAATAAATAAATAAATAAAATCTAAGAGCTTTGAAGCTTAAGGCCTGCTGCCAAGGGATGTCCTGATCCTTCTTCCCTAGTTGTTGTAGGCTTCTGGTCCTTAACTTACTAAACTCACCTCTTCTCTGAAAAAGTGAACAAAAAAAATTATTTATGGAAATTTTTATTTTATTGTCTAAGACATTTAGATTTAATTAGAGTACAGCTCTGTTCAGTAGCCTTTCACTGTTGATATCGGTTGTGTCAGGGTTTCAATTCAATATGAAAGTGAGCAGTAAGAGAAGGTAAAAGGTTGCATAGCCAACGGGGGAGAGATCATCTGATAGTTTTAGGTACAGAGAACCCTATGTTAACATGTCTAGTATTTATTAGTAAGAGAAAGGTACTCTGCAACAGTTCTGTTCTTAAGAACAAAGAAAATCTTCCATTTGAATTAGTCTTGGTTGTCTTGGTCGTCCTGAACCCGCTACCGGTACCTGCCAACTAGAGAGTTTTCTTTCCATTTTGTAGGTACATACAAGTATTCACCAAATATTGTACCAATAGGAAGGGGATTGATGAATTTAACAAGAAAAAAGTCTTCCATTGCAGGAGTGCCGCAGCAGAATTCTGAAAGGTTAAAAGTGTCATATGGTGTGTTTTCGGCATCTGTCTCTATGTACAGTCACTATGATGTGCTGAACAGTAGCTGTAGCGTAGTGTATGGTTAATGGTGGCATATACTCTTGCATAGTGATGCATGTGGTTTTGCTGTAGATCAAAATATCATCCTTGAAGAGAAAATTTCAGTTTGACTAACTAAAATGACAGTCATTACGTGATATAATCAACTATACCAGAGAGTGATATCAATTTGGTTTTGCATCATTAGATCTTCAGACGTTAATTCTTCATTTCTGCATGAAGTATTTATCCTTTGATATTTTGCAATAAAAAATACTCACTTGGTTGCCACATTTGATTTCTTTAGTCCACTAGTTGGACTAATAAATAAAATAAAAAAAAAAATCACCAAAGTTAAAAACAATTCATAAAGATAAAAATATCTTTACCAGTCTGCAAATTAACAAAATTGCATTGTTATATTAGCAATTATCTGCATGTGCAACAGAGATTGCCTTCTGATCACAGACCATAGAGCTACAGGATGTCTTTAGAAATAAATTATTTATGGAGTATGTAATATTATTTCAGAAGAACAGACAGATCTCTAGATTCTGATTCAGGTGTTTGTTTGTCTCATCACCCTGGGAGCTGTATTACCTTTAACCTGACATATGCAGTCACTTTTGTCTTTTAATCCTACAGCCAAATCACAGTTAGTATTTAAAATGCATTCTTAATTTTTTTCAGGAAGTTCAGTATCATCCTGACAGCTTAAGTAGTCCGATGGCAGTTTCTTGTAACAATTGTTATGGTGAAAATTATCTGAAGATTGGGGAATTTTGTTTAATGTGGAAAACTTTTTCCTATTCTTTACAGTTTATATGATCAATTCTAGAGATCTGAAGACGAGAGTACTCTTTCTAGCATACTTTATGCTTCTTTTTGAGGCTGTGCATGCAACCTTAATACACTTCAGTTCTCTCTTTTCTAACTAATTGTATAATGTAGTATAGTATAGACATTGTGGGGGGAAAAAAAATTAACACAAGAGCCTACTTATTATACCCTGTAATAAAATAGTAGGGTTTTCTCCTGAGCTTTGAATGTGATATAAAAAACAACTTCTTACTCAGCTTTCTTAATTACAATTTCCACAAGACAAATTAAAGCAAGTGTGGTTAAAATCAGCATGTAATTGCCTATTGTCACGGTGGGAAAAGGAACATGAGACAACATGACACCGCACAGCTCATGTTATTAAGTGGACCAAGGTATGATGGGCTGCAGCAGTGCAATACTTGCATGCAGACTCCCCGTGCACAGAGTCAGCTGAGACCTGCCCTGGTCACGGTGCCGGTGAGTTGGCAAAGCCCAGCCTGGGCTGTGTGGGAAGTTTGCTCTGGCTGGTCCCAGCTCTGGGGTCTGGGCAGTGGCTTGGCACTGATGTGGGCTGGTTCCACCTGGATGCTTGGCTTTCCTAGCATGTCAGACATCCACGTGGCAGCGTCTCCCTGCCGTTTCTGTCACTGGGAGTTTTATAGACAGGTGTCACAGGATGCCAGTCAAATCTGTCCACGATGCTATCATGTTTTTCCAGCATCTCAGGTGTTGTCATCCAGTGATTCACAGTGTAATGATCCAAGGCTCGTTATACTCATTCCTTCTTTGCACTGCCGTGTGTGCCATAGCTCACCACACTCAGCCTTGTACCCTTGGCCATGGCTTATTGTACTTGACTCTTGATCAAGGCAAGGTCATGATGCTCCTGTGAGCTGTAAATATTCAGAAGTTGTAATAGCATAATGTTGGAGCTCCCGTTTATAAAACATATTTACTATTACAAGTATGTTCATATTGTGCCTGCCTTAAGCCATTACAAATGCCATGATTTGTCAAAATAACTTACCTTTCCACCGGAGTCCAATGTATATAGGATATGCATTTAAATAGTTTTTGTATTTATTAAATACATGCTATTTTCATGTATTTCTTCATAAAAATTTCGGGTTTGATTTTTTCATAGTTTTATTGTCATTGTATAAGTCTGAGTTTTAGCTGGACCGTTCACATTAAATGTATTGCAAAAAATATGTCATCAGTCAATGTGAGGAAGCACGTGTTGGTTTTGCTACATGGTATGCTTTAATGCAGTAAAAATTTGGAGTTCAGAATAATGTTCATAATATTTTTTCTAAATAGAAAAGCCCTGTAACTATACTATTCACATGGCCAAGAGAAAGGAAAGAGAGGGGAAGAGGAGGTGAGAGCAGAGCAAGTGTTCATTCCATTTGCTAATTGTGACTTAATTGATGTAATATGTTTGGCTGTCATTGATTATTATATATTGAAAAGAAAGATGTACTAGATGACAGGAAGTACCTCAAGTTACAGGGGGGAAAGTCTTCAGTTTATAGGTCCTGACTCGGTGAAGGTGCAAAGTAGGCTCTAAAATTCTCAGAGATGTGAAGCCTAAGGTTCTTCAAAGGTCCATATAGAAATAGGATATCAAGATACCTAGAGCATATTAATGCTGGAAACTCAGGTACTTCCAGAATTTTAGATTCTTCCAAGTTTAGACTTCAATGAACTGTTTCATGATCTCAGTTTTTAACTCAGGTGCCTAAATTCTGTCCACCATCAGCACTGCACCAGGATTGATGTCAAGGGCTTGAAAGTGCATTTTTCATATAGTGTATTTTTATCTGTAATCTGGGTCTGTACATTACTCTTATCTGATAAATTATCTGTTTATATGAGGGCTGTATGTTTCAGTCCCCCTGTCTAGCACTCAGATGATTAATAAATTACTCATTTTATTTATCACTCTGATGCATCTGTGAAGGGGTAAGTGACCATTTAATGAATATATATCTATAAATCTGATAGTTTCCAGACTGATAATTTCAGTGAAGGAATAACGTGTAAATGAATGCTAAATAAATGGATCTTTCTCATCTTTGAAAAGAAAATGTGTTCTGTGACAAAAGGCATGCGGCACCTTCAATCCTCCTTTATGTTATTTCCTGTAATCTTCACCTTGATCTTTTCATTTGAATTATTAGTCTCAGTAGAGTCTTAAGAAAAGCCCTTTACACAGATCCAATGAAAAAGGCTTATCATAAATTATAGTGCAGGCCTGGAAGTTTTTAATTATTATATGAAATGTAATATTCTAAGAAAGTAGCTCTTTAACCATATTATATTTTGGGGAAAAATGTCTAACGCAAGTGACTCACTTGCCTGTATTATAGGTAATATGGGGAAGTATTTCTAGACTGAGATATTATTGAACAGTTTGATATTTGTCATTTTTTTATTAAAAATAGTTTGATTTTTAAAAGAACTTTTTCCTAAGTCCTGTTTCAAGATCCCGTTTTAAATGCAATTTCTAACCCGTTTCTTACTGCCCATGTTCAGACACAGTAGTTGCAACTAATTTCCTCTATTGCTGGACTTTGTGTCTACTTTAAAGGCAGAAGGTAAATCAGTATTTCCGCTCATGGATATGGAAGGGACAAAAAAGTTTTCATTTATTTTGCGTCTGCCATTTCGCTTAGGTAAAATTACAAAACTATCAAAAAACAGGTCATAGTATTTGGCATTCTTTCCTTTTTTTCCCCTATTTGCAAGCTCTTATTCCCTAAGGAATTTTCTTTAGAAACAGATGTAATTTTTTATTTGCGCTAGGCCACATTTAGCTTTCTTTTCTGAAGTATCTAATTGTGCCTTAAACTGCATGTCAGACTATATAAGGGATTAAACTAAAACTACCTGGCTTATTTGTCATAGTTTACTTGGGTTTAAACCTTAATTACCCTGAAGGTATTAGAGTGACCTTTTTTAATACACCTTTATCCAAGGGGATACAAGAAAATATTATTTAAAAATAAAGCAGACGGATTTTACCAACACTTAATTAAGCATTTATAGGCATTTCACTAATTTCTTGTTATGTCTATGAACATAAACCAGTATTATATAAAACTAAACCAGTATTATTAGTATTTTTTATTGCTGTGTGCTGAGCAACAGGACTCCCAGTTCTTTCACTAGTGTTCTGTGTCTTTTCAAAGTGTGTGGAACTAATAGGATTTTAAAATGCTTTCCAAATTTCTATCCGTAATTCTAAGAACTTATTTTTAAAGTGAACGGTCAAAATCACACATATATTTGTAATATTTTTGGGGTATTTTTTCTTGGTTTTTCATTTTTTATTGTACCTCATTACTTGCAGAACAAAATAAACCTTATTGGTATCACTACTATCCAGTTAACTGCAATATAAAGGAACTTTTATACTTTCCCTCTTTTTTGTTGCTTTAGCGAATTTTGTATGAAGTACTTAGAAGTTATGGGAAGGGTGCTGTTTTAAAACAAAATTCAAATAATCATATTTGGCCTTAATTTTAAATTATAAAACATGCACTAATAATTATGCAGTAGTATATATTTACAATACAATCTACTACAGTAATTTTAGGTTTGCCTCCGGTGGTTCATTGAAGAAAATGTTTGAAGTATGGAGACCTTTAACGAAAACTCTTCTTCTGTTTTCTTTTCTGAGACTGTTCATTATCTCCCAGCATGTCTGTAGCAAATAAATTCATGGAAAAGAGTGTTATTTTGTGCTTCCACATTTTATCTACAACTGTTTCAGAACTGCTACTTTCAGGAAAAAAGGGTAATTGTGATGTCTGTCTAAATTAACACATTACATTAATTTATTACTATGTGAAAAGCTGCAGAAAATTGGGTTATCCCCCTCCCCCTATTTAAAAAAAAAATAATTTATTTTCAGGTAGTTCATTACAGTATCTCACCAAGTTCTAGAATTGATTTTAGGCCTTCAATCTCCCCTGCACGCCTAACCCTACTTTGGACTACATTGCAGGATCTAAGCTAGGTAGATTCCTTAGGAAGCCTCACATACAGCCCTGGGGGCTTAAGGAATCTGAATCACGGCTTCCATGAAAGTAAGACTTCTGAATAGATAGCATTAGATCTTTGTTGAAAATCTTAAGATTTCCAGGAGTTGGCTTGCTTGCTTGCTTTCATGAATGAAATGCAAACACTTCTTTTGGGAAAGCAGATACTTCAAAAATCACACATACAATTTTTCCACTGAAAAAAATGTTTGACCAGTTGATGGGGTCCATGTTTCATGGACAATTCTTGGAATTCCAGCATAGGATTTACGGAGCAAGTTTTCCTACAGAAGCCATTATGTGTCAGTGATGAGAAGGAGCTTTCATCTTTGACACTTGGTAGAGTAAAGGAAGATGTATAGCTTTTATCAACAAAAGAGCATAGCTATATTACCACAATTTACTATGCGTAATTATCTGCAGAGTCTGATATGCCTTGTTGCAATGTAATCCTTTTGTGTTGTTCTTCAAAGACTTTAATTGAAAAAACAATATTATTTCCTGTGATGACAAGCCAATTTCAGCTCCATTGACATAATCCTGAGTTGAGATTAAGCATTTAACTAGTTGAATTTACTAGTCTGTAAATTTACGCTGTAGAGAAAATGTGAGTGTAAGTTAGCATAGGTGTGAATCCAAATTTCTTCTGTAGATGAAAGATTATATTTTCCCATGCTTTTCTTCTATTTGATGAATCTGTGTGTTTCTTAAAGTCTCTAGGCATAGAGATCATAAAGACCAGAAACTTTGGATTCTGTGTGATGAAATTTAGGAATTCATTAATACTACCCAATATGTAGTGTTTCCAATTGGAATAATTTTATACCCAAAGCTGGGAAACAAAGTACTATTGAAATAAGGCAATATAACAGCAATGGAACAATCTAACTTCAGCAGATAATAATGCAAATGAAAGTGTGGAAGAAAAAAGACTTTTAGGGTAGAATAGAAGAAAATAGTGAGAGTCACAAATAAAACATTTGTGGCCTGGTCCTTAATGTAATTTTTGCATGCCTTGCACATCCTTGTCAGATACTGCAACTGTTTGCTCTGAAAGGGGAATTAATGATGGTGAAAACTACCCTTCACTTTTCCAACAGCATGAGTTTTGTAAACTTGTGTGATACCATGCTAAAGTTTCTAATTTATGTATATGGTCTCCTAGAGTAATTATGCCATAAATTTAGCTTCAGGACTGTCTTACTAAATCCTTTCATTCATGGACAGAAGTAACAGTGAGTGTGTACTCCTCTCTCTCATAGCATGACTGGATGAAGAAAAAAACCATACTTCTAGGATATTTACATTCTATTTTAGGCTTACTGAATAAGTGTGCAGTATTACCTGGTGGCAGAAGTGTATAACAGCTGGAAAACTCAAATTCTTTGTGTCAAGAATTTAATGAATAACTAAACTACTTGCTTTTGAACCAGCAACAAAACAATTTGGTTTTGTCAGCCAGAAGTGGTTAAATTATGAAAAATTGTCCTCTAAAGATATAACTGATCCATGAATCTAATTTGTGAACGGTACAGCATTTAGTGTGTTCTAGAACTGTGTATTAAGAGCAATGACATATGACCAATGTCAGTGTTAGCTCATGCATTATATAGGTCATATCTCCAGGCAGGGTACTGAACTACGAGATACATATAGCGTAAAAAAAAAATCGACGTCATTTTGGGGGTGTTATTTTAATTAACTTGTAAACGTATCATGTTTCTGAAACATAGTTCTTTAATAGGTGATGTAAGAAATACTGTTTCATACAGTGAAAGTAGATAGCAATGGTATGTGGGCTTCAATCAATTTAACCCAATAAACAAAATCATAAAAGAAAGGGAAAAATATAATTGTGACAATAAAAACTCACTTTGTTCAAGTAGATAAACAGAATTGTATGCATAGAGGACAGTGTTAAAAATCCTGTGCACTAAGTGATGCTGTGACAAGATATACTTATATGGTAAACCTGAGCAGTGGAAATGGGGTGGGGAAATGAACTGGTATCTTGATGAGAGACAATACAAGAGAAGACCTAAAAGAATTGTGTTTTTATGAAAATGTTCCTTTTTAAAAAGAAACCACTAAACAAAAAGAATATATATATTATTTTTTTATACATATATATATATATATATATATATATATGCAGATAAGGATATCTATATTACTTTTCCTGGTCTCATTTTTCTTGAACAAAAGCTTCTAGGGAAGAGAATACAGGGGAACTTCACATAACATAACATAACATAACATAACATAACATAACATAACATAACATAACATAACATAACACAACATAACACAACACAACACAACACAACACAACACAACATAACATGACGTGACACAATACAACACAACACAAAGTGGTATGGTGAGGGGACTATTCTTTTCCCCCATCTTCTGAAGTGAAACAACTTTTGGTTTTTTTTTAAATTAAACAGATCCTCTTGTGATGAAAACACTTGTGCTAACATTTCCAGCTAGTACCACTCAGAGTTGGATCCTTTGCAGTCCTAAATGTTGCCTGCTAAAGAATCACACGGCTTTTTGAACAGATCAAATTATTTACAGAACAGTTATTTTGTACACAACTATGTACAAAGTAAAGAGATTCCAAAGCAAATTGAATCTTTTGCCTCTTCCAACTTCCTTGAAGGCTTCCACAAGCATTACATTGTCTTTTCTTTACAACAATCAAGTCTTCAATGATGAAAGGAATTTTCTCCTGTGTCTGTAGTACACTGTGGTCTGGCTGAGTTACCCACATACTGATACAAAACCAGCTGAACTGTGGGTAGAAGAGTTTCTTGATGGAAAACTGGAAAACTGCTTTTTGAGAGAAAGAGGAAGAGCATGAGTTAATGTTAATAGCATTTACCTCAGAATGGCATTTAACTCATCTATAACATATTTTAAGTTTGGATCTCAAAAAGATCATAAAAGAGAATGAACAATGTCCTTATTTATGAAGTGAGCAAAAACGATGGTTTATAAAGGTGAACTGCATTACCTTGTAGCACATTTCATGGTACTTTTTAGTGCAATTAATAATTGTTGTTGGCTTCCCCGCTTCAAAAATTATTACTGAAGTCATTCTTTCCTGTTGGTATTTATAAAAGAAAAATTATTTTTTGTGGTCAACTTTTTATTTAGATACATAAGTCCAAAGGTATTACCATAAACATAACTGAAAATATAAATTAAAGCTATTTTTAGAGGTTAACAGCAATTGCCTATTTTAAACAAAATGCTGGGCATGAAGAAAAGTAACTTCTCCATTTCTTTATTTTTTCACAATCTGCAAAGGGAATTTTAAAAAATGCTACATACATGGATATTTTTATTTCATACAGAAATGCACATAACAATTGCATACTTCCATTCAAAAAAGTATAAAAGCAAATACAGGGCACATTACAGCAATTATATTTAGTGGAAAGCTACTACAGTGAGCCTAAATCTTTAAGGCTTTTAAATGGTTCAGAAATATTTCAAGAGAAAAGAAAAACCTGTTCCTTAGGAAATATACCCATTTTCAAGCCACTGTAGACATTACAGTGAATGAAGTTTGACTGGTTTTGCAATCATAGAATCATAGAATCTTCATGGTTGGAAAGGACCTTCGAGATCATCGAATCTAACCATACACAGACAAACCCCCCTCCCCTACAATCTCTGACACT